>WUQG02055402.1:0-28516 GCA_011317285.2 Androctonus mauritanicus | reverse complement strand
TCATTCTACTTTCTATTTGGTAAGATAATGTAGTGTACAGTATAACAAATTGTTCCTTTGTCGAAAAAGTTTGGCAGCGATTTCTTGGATTTTTATGTATAAGTTCGACGAAAAGATTCTGGGGAATAAAAATAATAGCGCACAAATGCGAAAATGTATAAATGGAAAACGTGCAAGTGGATGATTTTACATGCAAAATCGAAAGAGTTTACAGAAGACAACGTACAAATGCGAAAAACGTAGTAGTGAGAAACGTATAAACGGGGTTCCACTGTATTCTTCTACGTTATTAAATAATATGATAAATGAAAATTGAAGTCAAAAATGAAGAAAATTTTATAAAAAAAATAGCTTATGTATAAGATATATTCGATCAAGTTAGGTGAAAATTTAATTAAAAAAAAAAAAAACGGGAAAAGTAAAGAAATTAAAATTTTTAAAAACATTAAATTACAATTGACAATTAGAAATTACTTATTAAATAATTCTGCTTCGTTTGCATTTTCCTCTTACAAGAAAATAAATAATTTATACAAGAAAAACCGGAAAAGCAAATTCCACTTGGAATTTTTATTATTTAATGGAATTTTTTAACTTTTTAAAAGTTTTCTTCACGAAATTCCCAATTATGGTTTTCAGTTTATAAATAAATCTTATTATTTTTTTTTAATCTATCTTCTGTAAAATTGCAATAAAGAATTTTTATAAAAATTATTTAATGCAAGAAAATTTTATTTTTAATTAATTGAATTTGTATGAATGAAAACAAAATAGTTTTAATAATTCAAACAGGAAACTAGAAAATACGGTAAAATAATAATATACACAATAATTACAATATATTTTAACGACTGTTGAAATGACTAAAATTTCTAATTGTAGTTAACGGATGGATTGTCCATGATTGCTTATTTTAATTGAGATTTAGCCGATGATCCCGATTAATTTTAAATAACAAAATTAGCTAATTACATGGTTAACAGACTTTCTAAGGTGGTCAGTAAAAATATCTCTTGAGAGGTCGATAGAAAGAGTTGAACTGAACCATGTAAGGAGATCACATAAGGCATAAGAAAATAGAATCAGTAAGTTAACCATGTGAAAGTGTTTTGATAGATTTTCTGAAACTAGTGGCAAAGACTAGCAAACCTGACAGAAAGATAGTTTAGATTGCAAACAAAATAAATTCATAATATTTGATAATTAAGTTACACAATAAAGTTTCTAGGAATCCAAAAGATTACTCCTATTAATAGCATGCAATACATCAATCACATTTGCTTGGTCTCACAACATAAACAAACAACGTAAGACGTATGAACCTTACTACAATCTCCAGAAATTAATCAATGATGAATATATTTCGACATTTATTATAATAAAATTACTTACACTGCTTGGTACTGAGATATCGGATTTGATGCACTTAGAATTATGTTTATGTTAGATAACATATAAAAGAAAAATTTTTTACGAAGTTACTATATACTTACTTTCAAGATTTTAAAAACTTTTTTCCAATATAAATTTAATCGAATGGCATAAATTACCATTTACGTCGTGTGATATAACATAAATCAAGAGACTGAGCATTTGTATAATATTTTGAGATTATCAAAAACAAAAACTATGATTTTTATAGATAAATGCAGTAATATATTTGAGTAAAATTTTAATTATTTTGTTACAAATAAGTATTGAGATAACTTCTGTTATTGCTTCAGAACATGGAAAAAAATTTTAGAAAATTCGAATCAGAACTCAAGTTTGATTCCGTTAAAAATGGCGTATTCTTAATATTGTGATGGGAGAATATAAGAAAGCATAATGGTATAATTATAAGAAGGTATATATCAGTTATATCAGGCAAAATAATACAATGAATAACTAAAATAACAGAGAAGAAGTTTGATGTAATCATAGAAATCAAGAAACTTGTCCATAGTTTCTTGATTTCTATGATTACATGAAAAAAAATTGATGCATGTAGGTGATTAAATCGAATCTACAAGTTAGAGCATAATTATTAATTGCTATATTATGCGAAAAATCGAAATGCATACATAACAACATTAGAAAAGAAAATTAAATAATTCGATGAAAGATTTCAGTTTTCACGAAATCGTCATGGAATTTAATATTCACTCGTAAGCTATTATTCCCATAATTTATATTAATTATGCGATATGTCTATTAAACCAATTAAAACATATTAATAGTGAATAATTAATGCTAATAAGTGCAGTACTTATCCATGAAATACAGATATGATCGAAATATCTGAAAAAATTTAGTAATCAAAATAATATTTTGGAAGTTTCAACCGAAAAATCTTTAAAATCTGTTATATTGATTTACTAATACCAGAACGATACCGAACGATAGTCAATCATGGGAACCAATAAAAATCTAAATCGACTCAAATATCTGAGACTTACTTATAACGAAAATTTCGATGTAAGTTTGGTCACAAAATATGTTGTATGTATGATTCAGTCTCCATTTATTATTATGGCGGTTTTGAACTTTAAGTAAAAAAATTCATTTCAATATGTAAATAAACTAAAAATCGCATAAAATCATAGAATTAGTAAACACTCTACTAAACATGAAAATTTAAATACTAAAAATGGCATCCTTCTTTTATGGCATTTGAAGTCAGACTGAGTATGTGTGTAAAGTTCTTTCCTTGTGTAAAATAGGAAGAATTGTTTACTCATCCTGATTTCTGTATAAATCCAAAAGCCCATGACGATAAATTCGATAAGAATTTATTTTAATATTTAAAAAATATAAATATTTAAAAAAATAATAAATATTTTTACAGTCAGAATATTTTACTATCGTTTTATATAGGGCTACTGAAAGTAAACTGACTTACACATGTCGAAAAAATATGCACAACACTTTCAACACAAAACACACTGGATATAAAAAATAATAATAAATAAATAAATAAATAAATAAAATAGAGGAAAAAGGATTTTTTGACAAGAGTTTGAAATTTTCCTCAACCACACAAATCGGTTGTTCTTACATAGAACAACAAAATAAACAGCAAGGAAAATCGTGAATAATGAAACCTCTCTTTGTCTTTTTTATCCAAAAAATGTATTTTAGAAAATATCACTTTCATATTTAATGTTATGTTTTACAACGGTTACGAAACAATAAACAAAATTCTCTGTGATGGTTTTAAAATTAATGTTGGCATTTGCATTATTTTTCTAAAATAAAAAATAAATAAATAAATTCGAATTTAAAGAATATTATCATTCTAAATATTTTATTTGAATTTTTTTTTTTTACACTAAAGATAGTAAAAATTATATTTAACGAGATTTGTTTTTTTTTTTTTTTTTTCGTTTTTACGTCAACAGTAAAATTTCAATTCAGACAAGAAAATTCCAGATGAAATGGTTTTAAAATCAAGGAAATATTTTTATTAAGAGAATAATAAATTTTTGACATTTTCTAAATTATCTAGAGAATTATGCAAAAAAAAAAAGTTATTATATTTTATAAAAATATAAATTATTAAAAAATATAATAAGAAAATAAGTATGTTTAGTAAATTTATACAAGATGTTGTTTTCCTGAATACTGCATATAAATTATAACAGATGGAGAAAAACATAAACAGAACAATATATCATACGCGACTGACGTATGTTGGATTTTTAAATTATATAAATTATTATTTCCAATATCATCATCATCATCATCATCTACGTATAAAAATTTGGAGTAACATAAAAAAAAAAAAATATATGATTGTAGTAAATTCGACAACTACTCTTCCATTGAAACTAGCAAGAAGTATGTACATAAATAAAGAATAATTAACTGAAAAATTTATTACAGAGAATCTATACTTTTATATTTTAAACAAAATTATATTTTTCTTCATCTGTTTATATCAATAAAATAATCATATTCTTCTCGTCAAAGATTTTTTTCTTTTTTACATAATGTAAAATTCATGTCGAAGATATACATTATCCAGAATTTAATCAACAGAATAATAATCAAAGCAATATACTTAAACCAGAATATTAATTTCTTTCGTGTCTTATCAGGAAAAACAAAATATATTCTTCGAGAAATATTAATTTATTTTCATCTACTTAGACAATAAATCTATATATCTGAAGGGAAAAAGAAGAATATTGTTTATCTCGAAAGGAAAAAAAAAAAACAGAATAAGAAAAATGCAAAGCAGAGTATTAAATTTGAAAGAATTGAAAATTTCAACAACGCACAAAAATTCAGAAAAGTAAAAAAAGATAATAAGAAAGTAAAATAAAGGAGAATGTGCGAGCACCATCATTTAACTTAAAGACGTTAAAACTTTTAAAATTCATTCATGCAAATTAGCATGCTGATGCGATATATAAAAGATAAAGACTAAGTTGGAAATAATTATCTAATTTTAACTTATTTATATATTTTTCTACTTTAAAATCTAATTTTCTCTTGTTCGTCTGCCAGTTGCATGAGTATCTTTTATCAATTCTTCGCTGGAAGTTGCATATCAAGTATTGAAATGATGATGAATGAATTTCTAACGGGAATACTGCAACGTTTCGGATGATTTCCTGAAAAAAAAAATCTTAAATGCTTGTATATCTTTTTTTTTCTACTTTGAGTATTAAAAAAAAAGTAGATTTTTAAAAAAAAGAAATATACTTATTAAGTCTGATAGCAGATGTATTTAATCCGACAAACTTTGGAAAGATAAGATGAGTGCGGATGTATTATACTTATCATGTTTTTTCATTTCTTCCTAGTAACAGAAATTGACTTTAGTATTTACGTGACAGAAGAAATATACTTTCTAAATCCACCAATTTTTCATAAAAATATTTTTTTCTCGATTTTTATAAAAAAAAAAAAAAATTTCTTTGATTTAGAGTTATGTTATTATTTGTTTATATTATAGAATATATTTTTGTTTATGGAAAAATATAAAAAATATATGTTTTCTAAAATAAAAAAAAAATGTATTTCTTTCTCACTGTTATAGATACAAAATAAAAATAGGATATAATTATGTTCTTTTTTCTTAAATCCACCTGTAAAATTCATCATAGTTAACTCATAAACATGCTATGTAGAATTTAATATATTTATATTAATTAATTGCCAATTATGGAACTTTAATTATTATTTTTTTCACTTTTGCAATGAAGAACTATATCATAATATGTTATAAATGTACATTTAAATAAAATTCATGGTCATAAGTATTCGTGTATAGAAAACAAGGATGTAATGTTGTGTTCAATTTTCTAAATATTAATTATGTAAAATATATATTTAGAACATACCATATTGAATATTCAATGAGATATGTTCCCCAGATAACCGATTCCCCGGTTAATCCACAAAATATTTTAAAAAATCAGAATTATGGGCAATATGCATTTAATGTTAAAGAAATAACTAAATTGCATATAAATGCATTCAGATGTTCATGTTTATATTTAGAACATACCATGAACATTTGAATGCATTTATATGCAATACTTAATTTTTCAATATTCTCTTCATATTGAATATTGAATAATCAATATGAAGAGAATATTGCATTCAATATAAATGCATTCAAATGTTCATGGTATGTTCTAAATGTACATACCATGAATATTTGAATGTATTTATATGCAATTTATTTATTTATTTTTTGACATTAAATACATGGATTATCTACAATTCTGATTTTTTTAAAACATTTTCTGGATTAAACGGGGAATCGGTTATCTGGGGAAATTAATTCCAGATTATCTCAATTGCTCGGAAGTTCTCTGTCCTATAGTGATATGATAATGTACATAGACGAAAATTATACAAGTAGGCATGCTTTGATCACTATATTTGAGTTCCAAGCTCAATATAAGTGTTTCCATAAAATAACTCTAGAAAGATATAAAAATATATGTGATCACACAGATATTGCTCTGATCGATACGTATGAAATATTCTGAAATAAAAATAATATAAGTTTAGATTATTTTATACACATATATCCAATGTAATTCTATGGTTCCATTATGTAGGATTATATTATTTTATTGCCATTACATATGATTAAATTTATGTTTTACTATTTTTCTTATTTTATTTCTTTTAAAATCACAAAAATCTTGAAAATAAACGCCAAAAAATATCCTTAAAAACACCGTTTTGAATATTGAACAATTTTTGATCTATGGCTGCTACCACCAATACAGCTTTTTAGTGTACGAAATTTTTCTAAACTCAAAAAATTATTTTAGAGATTATTTAACTTGTATTTATTTATAGAACACATTAATTTATTGTATTAAAAATTGTATGGACAAAGCAATTTCCGAATAAACTTTGAAATTTAATGCAAATTTCGCTGACGTTTTGACTATCCAACCTGTATGAATAGTTAAAAATTAAGTCCTTAACGTTCTTTAAAGTTTTAATTTGCTTGTTTGTTGGCTGAGAATTTCAATACGGAGATGTCGTTGCAACCAGATTTTAAGATGTTGCAGCCAGATTTGCATGATGGTTCCTACTTTTGAATACTTTATAACGTTTCCTTCTCTAGAAAAATGGAGTAAAGCAGGAGTCCCCTAAGCGATTTTTCAATATGGATATCTACGTATTGGGATTTTCGTACCAGAAATACTTTCGCTGTATAAAGTTAAAAAATGTAAACAATATTTCATCTCGAAAAAAAAAATATTATGTAAAACATTTTTATCTGCAAAACAGTAAACACAACAACCGTTTCGGATGTTTTATTATCGTTTAACAAGTTAAATTGCAGTAAATTTAACAAATTTGATAATTTAACATTCTTTACGAAAATTGTTATTAGCTGCAGAAGAAATTATAAATTATATAAATGCATCATTAAACCTTGTTTTTGTTTTTTAGGTGTGCACGAAATTCGATCTGCCAAATTTTGTTATTTAATATTCATGCAGGTCAGAGATATGCCATTGAAGTTAATTGATTAAAACAGCAAAGGATTCTTCTAAATTCTTCTTTTTATAGCTGCAACGATTATGGTTAGCGAAAGGCAATTAAATTGAAAAATCCCTCTTCGGATTTTAAACTTCAACTTTAAATAATGATACTTTGACAAATAAAATTCCATTAACGAAAATCTTACGATTAATCTTCAGATTTACGCAGTTTTTTTTTTTTTTTTGTTTTGTTTATATATATTATTAAGTAACGTTCTGTTCGGTTTAATCCGCAAAATAAAATCCACGATGATTTAGTTTTGAATAATTTATTTATTTTTTTTTTTTTTTAACCATCAGAACTCTTGTACGAGCTGCAGAAGAGCGTAAAGTGAGGAATAGTACAGTGTTCCGTTCGGAACCTAGAGAGGAAATTATCGTGATTAAAGTCGCAAATTTGACGACAAATTATATAATATAAACTTTATAACGAGTTAGTGATGCCTGTGTCGATACAACACTGAATGACGAGTATAAATTTAAGTAATTTGTGTGTCGTATCTTAATCAATACGTATCATCATACTGTATATATCGGTTAATCTAGCTATCATTAATGTACTCATGAATACTGATATTGTTCATATTTTACGAAAGTTGACTTGGTGTCAGAAAGATTAATGTCTCTTACAATATTTTCACTTTAATAAAATGAAAATCTTGCTATAATTTGAAATTAATTGCTGCATTTAAAGTGTGTTTATTATGCAGAGTAATTTATGCAATCAAAATATGTTTATGATACCTATTCATCTAAAATGTTCTTGTTATCTCAGGTAATGTCCAAAATAAAAAAAATATATATATATGCATTCATTTTAAATAATTTTCTGCTCATTTTCACGTGAAATGCAAACAAATTAAGGTATTTCCTTGTTAGAAATCTCTCTCTCAAATTTGAAAAAAATAAAAAAATTGCAAAACATAAACAGACGATTGAGTTTGGTAATCTTAAGTTACACATTCGATTTTTTATATACTTTATTTTCAAACGAGAATTTCTCGTGACAAGACCTTTTTTTTCGGTTATTTCCTACCAAAATAAAACTGTATCTGTAACATGACATATTGTCAACATATCTGGCAGAAGAAAAACGTGAATATTCATCATTCGCGATGATATATGGTGACTCGTAAAAAATGTTTTAGATATACAGTATATATATACAAATTTTTTTTTCTTCACCTCTCCGCTATAGTCTTACTTTCGGCTACAAAAAACAAACAGCTTATTCCTAATAATCCTGTAGAAGCATTTCATTATACTATCAAAAGTGCAAAGAAGCAATTTTCATTTTTATGTCCATTCATGTAAGAACATGAAAAAATTTTATGAATGAGTAATGCTTTTTATAAGAAATTCCATTACTAATATACAAATGCCAGGAGCTGATATTGCATATTTTAACACAAAAGTTTCTTAACTCTTAAATAAATATTCAATACTTGTCACCATTTTTTTTTTTTTTTTTATTAGAATCTAGTTAGTAATTGGATTTGGAGAAAACTACTTCTCTGGAAGTGAATTATTTTTTTTTTTATTTTTCTTATATATTTCCAGATAATTTAATAAAAATTATATAATTTTGATATATTTTATTATTATTATTATTATTATTACATTAGGAACCGAGAATTTTAAATGAGAAAATATCACTTCTGAAACGAATATAAATATTTGTACACCAAATTCTTTTGTTTTCTTTATTACTATTATTATTCTGAATAAAAACTGAAAAATATTATTCGTTCCAAATGCGATAAATGCTCTAATTTTATTTTTATATTTTGTTACAAACAATTTTTTCTCACCAAAGTTATTGGTACTTTCACGCTCCTGTTTTTTTGGTTGGCATCAGCCGTAATAATCTATTACGCAATAATCGATGTAAATGACGTAACAATCGTAGCTTCGTATGCATAAACGAACGTTATTATTGTTTTATTCTATATTTTTACTAATTATGTGAGTAGAAAGGATTAAATGCGATGGATAATTGGATATGAAAGGGCATTATGACACTCTTTTTTTTAGAAATCTAGATTATACTACGATATATTACAGTTTGATAAAAGAATTACACTACATGTCATGAATAAAAGCATTATACGTGACAGTTAAAATTATCAGGAAGATATAATTATAGATGTTGGCATAATACAAAAAACTTCAACTGCTTACGGAGAAAATCCTTTCTAATTGATTTATTGACTAGATTACTTGTTATAGGACGTTATATCAGATCCTTAGCAAGTTCTTCCAAACCTTGCTTAGACATTATCTGCTTCATAGTTTGAAATCAGGCAAGAACTTTACGGGTTATATCGATTCCAAAATATACTACTTCCCTTCGGGCTTCATTAATATGTATTCTTCCATAAATCCGTAGGTTGAAATTCTTAGCTGAAAGCTTCTATATAGATATATATTTTTTTTTTCTATAAAAGGAAATTTTTAAAGCAGCTTTTCAAAACTCTCAAAGAAAAGTGAAAGACAGAAAACTCTTCCAACAACGTTGCTGCCAATCATATTCTGATCGATATTGACTTGACTGAGTCGAAATATTGAGAAACAGTGAGAAACGTCAATAAGAAGAAAAATATTATAAATCAATATTTAATATTCTACTTTTGTATAAATCAAATTTTGAAGCCTTATTTGATGGTAAATGTTTGAGAAAATAAACTGTACAGAATAGTAAGATTTTTATATATAAAAATATCTATATATATATATATATTTTTTTTTTTTCCCACTTCCGTCATTATTACTTTGGATATTTCTTGTTGACTTTCGATAAGAATGTTGAAAATGTTTAGATCTTCCGAGCAATAAATTACTATGTTTCAAAAAAAGTTACAAATAGGAAAAGCTAAACTACCTAGTAATTTTCAAGAAAAATAAAGCAAAAATTGTCAGGTTAATTTGATGAAAGATGACAAGTTGTCTGTTGCCCTTATGTTCTCAAATTTTTTTCTTCAAACTGTCATGTCATGTCAATATATCGACATGAAATAAAAAGCTCTTTGACGTGTTTAAAGTGTGCACATCTACTCTTTCAGAATTCTAGAACGAATATATGTTATTGTCCAAATGATTATTGAAAGAACGGATGTCAGAGCGATTTCAAGATTTTTCTTACAGAAAGTTTCCATCTTGGATTTTATAAAATAGCAATTTAAAAAAAAAATTCTTTCGTAATTTACGTTGTTATTTTATCATAAAGTTAGTCTGTTTAAAAAATTAAAAGGATATAAAGTGTTTCAAAATTATGTAAGTTATATACACTCTAATTATATTGATATATTCTTTAAAAATTGTATTTAATAAATAAATTAACTTAGGCCTATATAATTTTAATATATTTGTTTTATTTTAAAGTTTAAATACATTTTTTTATGATAAACAACTTAACTGAAATGTTATAAATGTCAATTGTCAACATGGTTGCGTGTGATGCATTTCTCTTCAATATTTCTACTTACTTCAAGTCACAAATCAGATGAAATTCTATGTGCTTTCTGCTTATTTTCATCCACATTTTCTTCAATGTTTTCGGTTCTAAATTGCAAATTTAATATTAAACTATATCAAAATTATGTAATTTCCACGCTAAATATAAATTTTTAAAGTGTACATAAGGTAAAGTAACCCTGTTTGGTGATACACCTAACAGGGTACAACACCTAGGCCATCCGATATAGGAAAAATAATGATGATGATGACTGGATATGTGGAAAATATTTTCTACAGATAACAAAAGTAAGAATAGTAAAAAATGCTTCTTCTGTCTCACACCTTACCATGAATTGTGCCAAAGTGAGTCAGTGAACAAAGATGTGTGATATATGCAGCATCACCAATTTGGAATAATCTTAACAGCAGCATAAAATTTATATTAAGAAAACAATAACAAATTTACAATGTTTTTAAAAATCAGATGTTAATAAAAAGTAATTTTTTTTAATATAGAGTGCTGTAGTTATTTAATTAGAAAAAAAATCTATGTTTATAATTCGATCCTAGGTGTAACTTGCAGCTTTAATCTTATATAGCACCAAAACAGGTATCCCTATAATCAAATTAGGTATCTTCTCAAGTGTTTGGAGAAAAATTTTTTAATGCAAAACTATTTAACAATGTAAAGAGATCAAATTAAAAAAATGAAGGTAAGATATTGGAAACAATCTTTTACAGTTTGGCATGTAGAAAATACACTTTGAGCACAAATTATCACCAAATTAGGTTACTTTACCCTGCATGAAACACACTACATATTGCTGAAATTATAGTAAGAGAATGTTATTATTTATTTTCTCATAGTTTACAAATATAAAATATTAAAAAACGAATTTTATATAAAAATAATAATTGTTATAAACACATATTCAAAAATCGATTCATTAAAAACTGTTTTTTATACACTAATATTTTTTAATTTATTTTAACAATTTATCATCCATCGAATGAACTGAAAAATATTTATCCTTATATTCTTTATCATTATTTTTCTTAATTCTATTATTTTTATTATAATAACTTATTGCCGATGAAGAAGAATATACCAATTTTTATTCAAGAATTCCGAATTAGAAATTTATTTTCTAGATTATGGCGATCAAAAATATATTTTTTGTTCGTGAAAATTTGATGACAGAAACTAAACTAGAGAGAACTTTTATATTTGGAAGGTTAAGTAAGCAGTAAAATGGTTTGAGTTAAATAATTAAGAGTGAATATTCTGTATATCCCCTTCTTTTTAAAATATTATTCAAACAAATAAGCCAAACTTTTAATTTTCTCTTCTTTACTCGAGTAAGTTAACGTAATTATTAAAAATTCTCTTTAGTATTCCGCTTTTGTAATTAGTTTATTTTCTACTTTGACTCCCACTAGAATTGTATACAATGCATTTAAAAGTTTTTCTTTTTCACATTTTCACCTTTTGTATTAAGTAGCAACATTTAGATTTACTAAGAAAGGGATTTATTACGTTTACTATGGTTTAATTTTACTTTTTTTCTAACTTCTTTTCTTTTTTTTTTTTTTTTACTCTTCAAATCTCTGAATATAAAAATAATTAAAAAATAAAAATAAGTGCAATATAAATAGATTTTTTTTTTTTAGAAACTCTTCGTGAAGTTAGAGGAGAAGTAATTTTATCACGCCATATCTCCAGATTTATGTATAAAAATAATTATTACTTTCACCATAATAAAGTTGTTTATAACGTAATTCTCAAACTAAATATATTTATTTTTATTTTTAATTTCGTGAAGTAAATTAAAAAATTAATTTTTAATTTGATTAAAATTTAAATATTTTATTATTATTTATTTATTTTTTAATAAATAATTTTTAAAGTAGAATTAAGTTTTTCCTCTTCCTCCTCCTCCTCCTCACTGATTTTCTTTCTTTTTTTTTTCCTTACAAGATTTTTTTTTTCGACTTTAATTTTTTATTGTTAGCGTTCAATTTATATTTTGAATATTTTTAAAAAGACAAAAAATCTTTTTTTTGTAAATCTTATTTTCTAACTAAAAAATGCCTGTGGCCAAAATATCATAAGTCATCTAAAGCTACTGTCTTTAGTATCCGTTTTGATAATGGAGACTTAAAATACAGGAAGTGGGTTGGACTAAAAGTGCTACAAGGAATATTGTTGATGAGATATATTGGCCTATGTATTGCTGGAAGAATATTACTGATAGAACCTTTTCGTGGCGAAATGATCAGGAAACCATTATGAGAAATATGATGGATAGAACAGGGCCATAAAGTGATAAAAATTTCATGATCCAATATTAATAAAATAGAACTAGAGTCAAGAGACCTAAAACGGTTTCTATTGCTACATTAGAAAATGCAGTTATACATCTCTACTCGACTTCAGGTCATAAGAGTTCTCTTATACATTTTATCCAAACACTGATCTTATCCCACAAAGTAAACGCTAGAAGAGAGAACTTGAGTATCTTTGACTCGCTTAAAACGTTTCTGGTTTGAAATTTTATTTGCAGCCAGGTTCCAAAATTTTCTGGATGATAACGGCTTAAGCAAAAAATAAAAAAATAAAAAAAAAATGTGTTACATACTCCAAAAATACGGTTTCGCTCATCTACTTGTCAGACATGGAAAAATCAACCTTATGTTATATTTTACACCAAGTTTATAGAACGTATATAAAGAATAAAATATATATTTATTGCTTATAAAAAAAAAAAAAAAAAAAGCTTTAGTTTATGGAGATTTTGTTGAAGGATATTAAAATTTTCTTTATTGAAAAATAGTTTTTTACTTACATCTCCAATACTCTAACTTTGGCAGTAAAAATATTGATGTTAACATTTTTTTTTTTTTTTTGAGTTTAGTTTTGAAACTTTTGCATTTACAAAAAAAAAAAAAAAAAGTATATTTTTCATAATTTTTTTTTATATTTATTATTATGTGATTGATAATATTTTACAAATAATAAATTAATATTTTTATAAGTGTATCGTGTTTAATAAAAAAAAATACATATATAATGCAGAAACGTATCATCACGCACACAAAACCTTTTTCAATTAAAATTAAATATGGCCGACTTAACAGTTTTTCTAAATAAATCAAAATCAGTAAAATAAGAGCATGAGGAACGACGATTTTAATATCATTCTTCGTTTCGCTTACACGAATACCATATAAATTATAATGGTGAAGTCTAGTATATTGAAAAGTAATATAAATTATAAGCTGAAAGTCTGGTATATTCGATTCTCTTCTTATTATTTTTTTACTTTTTTTAAACAATATTGTATTTCGTAAAAAAAAAAAAAAAAAAAAAAAAGAAATATTGACGATCATTTATCTTATAAAAGAGATTACTCGATGGCATCTGGTTATAGAAAAGACAAAGAACGTAAATTACTTTGTGAAATCTCTTTCATTTTGAATTTCAACAAAAGAATTTCTAGATAAAAATATTTAAAAGACGTTGATTTCAGAAAGAATATAGTGAAGAAATGACCCCCTTTTTTTTATTTTTCAAAAATGGAAATAACGCAAAAGGAAATGATTAATGGTAAAGATGCCTCGATTGAGACTATTTCGAGAGATAAATGGTCCAGAACGTTGAACTGTTCGCATTCTTAACTCCTCTTGGATGTTTCTATTAAATTCTAACTCGTATGATGCAGCAGCATAACCTAAAACAATATACGAAGAATTGCAATTCCATGAATATTCTTTATATATATATAGAAGAAAAATATATAAAAAAAAAAGTATTATATTTTATATATATAAAAAAATCCGTTCTTAATATTTAGCTTCAGAAAGATGAAATATCCTGAAGCGTTTAAATAAAATTACCTTTTGAATTTTGTTTTATATTTATTTATCTGTTGAGTAAGCATTGTGATATTTACGAGATAGACTAATTTTTTTTTCTTATTTTTTAACCGGAATTAAACGTTTATTCGTGAATAAATAAAACCAGGAATTAATTTTCGATTTTATAAGAAAAATATAAAATATAAAATGTTTTCGGAAAAGAAATTATTTATAAAATCCACAAAAGAATAATTTTAAAATCCCTTTCGGGGATTTATTTTCGTATATATATATATTTTTTAATATGTAAATATCGAAGTTATTGCGGTTTTCTGTTGTATTTTATAGGTGCTATATTTTACCAATATAAAAAATCAATATTTGTAGATACTGTGTACAAAAATTGGATTGGCAAATACGCGTCGTAACTTAGTTAAAGAGAAATTACTTAAAGTTAAAATTGAACGGAACATAATGGATTAATAGTTTTAAGTCGAGTTAATTGCAATAATCTGAAAGTTGCGATTATAAATTCTGCTTTATTTAGCAAACTTTTACAATAACATAAATATTTTCCAATTTATAAATGTAACTTTAACTACGATGCACTTACGATATGGTTAATTTAATGCAAAATAATTACACCCGAGTTTGTCCAAATTACTTCAGTTTGTTTTTTTTTCTCTCTTCCCTTCTTCCCTTAACGATACTCGATAAATTTATCTTTAAAAAAAAAGAAAAAAAGATAATTTCAATTTAACTAACTACAAAACTCTTCTTTGTTATTGTTTTAAAAAAAAGAAAAAAATAAATAAATATTTTACAAATTCGAAACAATTACTGCATTTTAAAGGTTAAAAGGACTTTATCTGCATTTAATGAATTCCGAGGCACCATTGAAAAATTTTTATGTTTACTTATCCATTCAATCTTCGCCGGACGCTCTGCAATTTCCTCTTAAAAATTGCATACACCCTCGATCTACTACTATATAAATTCATGCCTGTTTTTTTTTTTTTTTTATCAATATACTGAATTTTACTAAAACATACAATGCATTACATCACTTCAAAATATATGATACTTTTGGCAAATTGTTTATGTTATACTTTGCTTCTTCGTGTGAAAGTATCATATTATCATAAGCATACTTTAATAAACGATAATGATATTTCTTTCATAATATACGTCACAGCTTCCTGTGTGAGAGTTACACAATTAAATATTTAAATTAAAAAGAAATTAGTTTATTTTTAGAATATTACTAAGTTAACAAAATTAGAGCAGAATAATGCAATTATGCTTTATTTATATAGTATTATATATCACAGTTATATAATTAACGTATGTTAATTTTATATAAATTTCGATCGGATAATCCGTTCACATTATGTTTAGATAATTTATGGTGTATTACTTTTAAATAATCGTGAATGTTGTATTAAAATAATTTGGATGATATCTTTAAATATTTTACGTGTATTTAGATGATTATGTATATTTAAATTCTTGTCTATATTACAGTTAGATAATGACGTTTATTACGTTTAAATTCACTTACACTTAACTAATATTCACTTACATATTACACTTAGCCAATTCTGTATATTACATTTAAATTTTCGTGTATATTACATTTAAATCCTCTTATATATTTCAATTATAAAATTATGTATATTACGTTTAAATTTTCTTGTATATTATAATTAGAAAATTATGTATGTTACGTTTAAATCTCGTGTATATTACAATCAGATAATTGTGTATGTTACATTTAAATTCTCTTGCATATTGTAATCAGATAATTATGTATGTTACGTTTAAATTCTTGTGTATATTACATTTAAATTCTCTTCTATATTGGAATCAGATAATTATGTATGTTACGTTTAAATCTCGTGTATATTACAATCAGATAATTGTGTATGTTACATTAAAATTCTCTTGTATATTGTAATCAGATAATTATGTATGTTACGTTTAAATTCTCGTGTATATTACAAATAGATAATTCTGTGTGTTACGTGTAAATTCTCTTGTACATTTCAATTATATAATTATATATATTACCTTGAAATTTTTTTGTACATTATAATTAGATAATTCTGTATGTTACGTGTAAATTCTCTTGTATAATACAATTAGATAGTTCTGTATGTTACGCGTAAATTCTCTTGTATATTTCAATTATATAATTATGTATATTACGTTTAAATTTTCTTCAATATTACAATTAGATAATTATGTATGTTATGTTTAAATTCTCGTGTATATTACAGATAGCTAATTATGTATGTTGCGTATAAATTTTCTTGTATATTACAATCAGATAATTGTGTATGTTACATTTAAATTCTCTTGTATATTAGAATCAGATAATTATGTATGTTACGTTTAACTTCTCGTGTATATTACAATCAGATAATTCTGTGTGTTACGTGTAAATTTTCTTGTATATTACAATTAGATAATTACATTTCAATATTCTAATATACTGTATTACATTTAGACGATTTTTATGTTACACGGTTAGATAATTCACATAGGTAACATTGAAATAATTCGTGTATGTAACGCTTAGATAATTTATATACGTATATTATATTGTAACTAATTAAATTTTGATATTATTTAATTTAACTAAATTAAGTGCAACAAAAACTCAATGAGGTAAACGTATTAAAATTATAAATTATATGATTAAATAAAAAATAAATTAATCGGCCGGATTTTTATTTTTTTCAAGTGGATTTTCAGTTTAAAGAATAATGATCAAATCCCAAAGTGATAAAGAATCTAAATACAGCATTCTTCTATAACAATTGACAAGATAGTGTCATTCAGTGTCCCTCCAAAGTGCTTCCTAACCACCCTGCAACAGTAGTAGACGGGACTGTGACCGTCGCCTGGGACGAAGAGCAGTAAGGAAGGCGAACAAGACGTTGCCCAAGAGATCGACGGATCTTCGGATGATGATCATATGTTTACAGACTCACTGATTGCTAACATATTTCGGACGGAATGAGTAAAAACCTAATTAGTACTTCTGTGGATTGATCGCTTAGTACAGTGATTTCTTTTTCCGAAATTGGAGATCTTGTCCCACACATGTTGACTGCGCTTTACGATAGGTGTAGATCAGCTTCGTCTATACTTTAATTCATTGTGCATGAGGAGTTTTTAACCCGATCCATTTGGTAAGTGTTGTTTTTTTCTTTAATGGTTTTTTTCTTTATTATTATTATAAAAAAAAATTGAGAGTGTGTGTAAAATTAAATCTACTTATAATGTGTTTCTATCTTCTATCTACATAAAAGTTTTTCTTGATTGTTATATTAAAAAAAAACAAATGGTTACCAGAAACTGTAGAATATATACTATTAAAGCATCAAACACAGAAGACAATTTTCCCTTAACTGTGTGGAGAAAATTACGTTTTTTGCTTTATTATCTTTCATACCTAAGTATATCGAGAGCAAAATAACAATTTTCTGAATCCATTTCTTATATTTTATAGCTTTTTTTTACTTTTTATATTTTTTTTTTATTAAATCTGTATAAATAAATAAATAAATAAAACTGTCTGAAAATTTTCGAACATGTTTATTAATATTATTATTATTATTTTTTTTTATATTAATCTCGAATTGTAGCTTTATTAATCTTTGACGTGTTAGTTAATTATGATTATGATTATGATTATTATGATTATGATTAATTAAATTTTAATTTGTTACCTTAACTGCTTGATACGCTTATTATTAAATTCGTAAAAATAAATATTAGAAACAATATTATAAAATTCTATATGGTCATAAGTTAATTTTTTTGACATTAATTTTCGCTTTAAAAATTTAATAATAGAAAAATTTTATGTACGAATATGTACAGTGTTCAAGACAAAAAAAAAATAAAAATATTTATCTCTCACTTGTTAAAATTTTTTTTTTTAATTTTTGTATACGAAAATATTTAAAAATGAACTTCATTTACATTGTTTTTTTTTTTGTGTGTGTTTGTGTGTGTTTCATAAATCAGAACTTTTAAAACTTTTCTAATTTAGTCCCTCGGAGGAACAAAACTATATTATACGTTGTTGGCACATTTAATAGAAGGACAAACTCTGTATGCTTATTAAGATGACGGTGATACGTCACAAAGCAATTAAGCAAATTACTCTAATTTTGAAACTGTGCAATTTTGGAAAACTACACTTCATAGTTTTATTCGAAAGATTACATTGTTTGAAAATTCTTATCGACCATTTTGCTTGTCAATTAATTTCCAGTAATTCATCCTTGTTCGCTAATCCAGACTAATGGCTATAAATCCCTAGCAGATTAACGAATTTCTCGGATTAACAATATTTATCTGGAAATAAATCATAATACAAGTTACATTTATGGAAACTTTTGCAGTGGATATTAACTAGAAAAATTTATTTTTTTTTTATCGATAGCGCTGAAGAAAATCTTTAAAAAAATCGTATAAATGAAGCATAAATTCAGCTTTTGAAGATATTTCTTTTTTTCCCAAAAAAAATTAAAGAAACAAACCTAGAAAAGTTTAAACTTACATTTTTTTTCTCTTTGGTTATAATTCTCTAATTTTATAAAACATGGTTGGAAAAGTTCAAAAATATTTTTATGGATAAAGTGCGTTTGTTTGTTTATTTTTTTTCTTTTAATATAAAAAAAATAAAACTTAAAAAACGATTGAAAAACTTGTATTATTGATTCATGAAATAAAATCCAGTATTATTATTTTTTTAAATCAAAAATTGATATGAAATAACATTCCTAACATTGTATACATACATATATATACCTTTACCTTTATACCTTTCTTTCGTATTGCCTAACAAAATAAAGATTTTCAAATTATAAAGAAAACAAAATCCAAAATTTCAATTGATAATCTAGTTTGCCACATTTAAATTTGCAGTTTTTCTCTTTTCTCTTAAAAAGATGAGGAAAAAAACAAAAACAAAAACAAAATGTCATAAATAACAAAAACAAAACGTCATAAACAACAAAAACACTAAGGTTTCGCTCATTTATAAATGCTAGAAAATTAAAAAAAAAACATTTTATGATATTTTGTACATTTAAAAGGTAGCAGGTATTATTTTATGATGAATATTCTTATAAAATTTGCATAAACTGAGAAGATTTCTTAAAAATTATCAAAAAATACATCAAATATTTAAATGTAAACTATATAAAACTTTAGCTCGTAAAACAAAGTCAAAAATAAAAATAAAAAATTAAATTATAATTAATTTTGGACAATTATCGAATTTTAATTACGATTAACTTTGTCGCGATATACATTTTCAAAATAATTATATTTAATTAAACAATAAAATAAAATAAAATTCTGGAGAAATTTTAATATTTTCTTCTCGATTAAATCGTCACATTTAAGAAATAAATATTATTATTGAACGTGAGACAAATGACCATCGTGACTATCGTTACGTTTATTATTGTTACTAGAAGAATTTATGCTGTAAAAATTAATTTATTACTTTTATTGTTATCGATCTATATAATCTCCAGAAAAATAATTCATTATATATTCAACTTTACAAAATTTAATACGATAATATTTCTCTTAACAATTTCATAAATTAAAAGAGAAATATTTCACCAAAACTGCTTTTAGAATACTTTTCACGGCACGGTAAAGATGATTAATATCATTAACGTTATATCGTTTTGCAGTATGCAGTACGGTTGTTGTTGTTGTTGTTGAGTGAGTTGCAACAATAACTCCGAGTACGTAAAATGTAAATAATATTGTTTGTTTAATTACAATGTAGACGTATTAATTGCTTAATTAATGTTACATTTATATACTAACTTATGATTAATTTAGACGTTTTGATGGTAACATAATAACGCGATATTATCGACATTTTTTTTTTTTAAAGAAAGTTTTATAATTTTATAACGTGAAAGATTATATACATTTATTACTGCATAACTGGAACGTGATGTTAATGGAAATTTGAGAAGATAAATTTCTGCGATATTAATATATATCTCGAACAATAATAAATTTCCTGTTTACTTCGTTCTCTCTCTTGTACCTTCTAGTATTTTGTAGTTCGATTTATCATAATGTAGAGGTTCTGGAAGATTTTTCCTATGAGAAGAGAGAGAGAGAGAGAGAGAAGTTCGAGAGATCTTTGCTTGCCGAAAATCTGTTAAACATTTAGAAGAAAGAAAGAATATCATGAATATAAATCTATTTAGATCATCTTTACTATTTTTTGGTGGGGATAAAATTTGAATTTCTTCGATTTATCTCGGTAAGAAACAATTATTTTAAAAACTACCATGGTAGGAAAAGAATATATCCTTATTATTATTATTACTATTATAACAAATGCGATTTAAAAAAAAAAGAAATGAGATTTGCAACGATCCAAAATTCACATTGGTTGAAAAAAATATAAAAAAAAAAGAAAGGAAAAAATCAAGAAAAAAAAAATAAAATAGAAAGATCTTTTATCTTATAGAATATTTGATATTTTTATGTTATTCCTGTATGAATTTTTTAAGAGTTGTAAACTGATAAATTTAATAAAGTTTTCTGGTGCAGTTTTCGGATAGATTTTTTATTGAAATAATATCAGGAATTATTTATATGTATATATATATATATTTCTCTATAAAATTAAATACGTAAGAGTATAGATGATTTTTAATTTATTAGATTTATGATATGGCTATCAAAAGAGATACAAAGATACGTTACGCAAACGTATAACGATCGTAAAGTTATTTTTTTTTTTTTTTACTTTCGGTAGACTTGTATAGATTACGTTCGTGTGCAAAATACATATAAAATAACGAATTAGAAAAGTAAAAAACAAGAAGAAGAAATTTCTTTGGTTCGTCTATACCGTGCGTTTTTATAAAACAAAAATATATATATATATGTAGAAATTTCGATTTCGGAATTTAAATATACAAAAATGATTATTTTTTATATGGACTACAGAATAAAAAATAATAATAATAATAATTTCGATTTATATTTATATTGAAGAAACGTATCCACAGAAAACAAATAAAAATCTTCATTTTTTTCCACCTATAAAAAAAAAATTTAAAAATTACACACGTTAATTATTGATATTTATTAAAATTTCATAAAGAAGTTGATGGTTTTGCATTTTTTTTCAATTTTAATTGATTTGTTTTCTTCCATAAATCATTATAACCATGGTTATGTTATTCCTGTATCCTTGCATTTTTTTCCAATTTTAATTGGTTTATTTTCTTCCATAAACCATTATGATTTATTTCTAAAAATCATAATGGTTTATGATTTATAGAAATAAATCATAATGGTTTATGGAAGAAAATAAACCAATTAAAATTGGAAAAAAATGCAAAAACATCAATTTCTTTAAGAAATGCAAGATTATGAAATATCAACTTCTTTATGAAATGCAAAATTATGAAATTACTACTTCTTTATGAAATGCAAAATTATGAAACATCAACTTCTTTATGAAATGCAAAATTAAAAAGAAAATCTTGATGTTATAGAAAACAGATATTGAAAAATTAAAAGTTGTCGTTTTTTATAATGGTTATAACGGTTATAAAGGAAACCATTATATCATTATAAAAACCATTATAATGGTTATAATATTTATAATGCTTAACCATTATAATGGTTTTTATAATGGATATAATGGTTTTATTTATAACCGTTATAACCGTTACAAAAAAACAACAACTTTTAATTTTCCAATATCTGTTTTCTATAACATCAAGATTTTTTTTCTTAATTTTTTTCGAAGGATCGATATTGATGATTATGAGAGAAAGAGAGCCAAAAAAAATCTAGAAAAAAAAGAAGAGACAATGTTAATTTGTGTCTAGTTATTTGATGAAGCATGTGGCAGAGGTGACTGGCAATGGCCAATGAGATGTGACAAGATACTTCAAAGTTATCTCACTTCTCGCTCTGGAAGAAAATTCCTTCGAGAAAGTAGAAGTTGATACTTCTTCACTTCACTTACTTCAAAAGTAATCATTGGGATAGATTTCGTTCAAAGTCTAATCACACATTAGAGAATAGAAAAGGCAGTGTTTCATTACCGGATGGATAATTCTTCCATAATATATTTCGTCAAATGTCCTAAATGATTTTTCTCCCTCTCTCTCTCTTTCTCTCTCCATTTTTAGAAAGAAAATAATATGTCGTAAGATATTATTATCGCTTAATGGCATTGTAGATACCGTTAAAAAAAAATAATGTAATTTATATATATAAAAATATATATAACCTTTAAAAAAAAACAAATGAATAACTTTTTTTAAGAATTTAAAAACATTATTTTCTCTTACTTTAAGCTTGATTTAATAAAAATGCAATATAAAGTATGTCGTAACAACAAACTGCTTCCAGTTTTAATTATGGAAATAACTAGAAAAATAATTTAATTTAGATTTTATTTTTAATAATTAACTTTTTAAATAAACTGCTTTCGGTTGAATAATCAAATTTAAATCATTTCAAATATTATAAAAATAAAAAAAATCTTAAGAATAAATTTAAAAAAGATAAAGAACTTATTACGTGAAGGAATTAAGCATAAAATTTGTAAATATTTATATTATGCACATATCCATTAAAAGTAAAATTTTTTTACCGATTTATACAAATATTTTTTTTCATGTTTCTTTATATCTAACTCTACTTTATCTCTCTTTTTTTTTTTTAAACATCTATTTATCGTCATAAATAAATATAAATTTAATCTACTTCATTCAATACAAACGTACGTAGCTAGCATCGATATCACATTAATGAAAATTTTCGATTTATAAAAAAAAAATATGTGGAATCATGGAAGAAATAAATCTATAATTTGCATCAGATGACGTTTGCTTATCATATTTAGAATTCAGAATTTTTAATATTCCTTATATATCTATCTCTCTCTAGCACTCATCTCTTACTTAAAATTTTTTCTTTCATAGATCGGAATATATAATTTTTTTTGGCATGGAATGTTTGACAAAATTACTAAAAATATTTTTTTTTTTTGCGTGTGTTTATTTTCAACTTAAACGAGTCTATCCGTCGAAACCAATGTAAATTTAATAGAAACAAAACTAATGCTACTTATCGAAGTACTACTCAAATTAACTTTAATGGAAAATTTTCTTAATCAACTGATTGGAAACTTAATTCGGTGAGAAAAAGCGATGAGAATAATTAGATGAAGGTTATGATTATCACCTTCGTTACACCAGTAAATTGTATTGTGATTCATAACAATTTGTCATTTTAGAATATATAATTTCGGTCGATTATTCGGGACACGAGTTGAGATTTGTTGCTGTGTCGTCTAATATACGAATCTTCTGTAAAAAAATAAAATAAAATAATAATTATTACTTTGTTCTTTTAAATATTAATGTTCAATATTTTGGGTGTGTTCTCTAAAAATATATAAAGGCATTTTTTTGTAACCACTATCCATTATATAAGAGTAATCTAAAGCAGATGTTCTCTGATGGTTCCCATTCGTTCGAGTGTGTGTGTGTGTGCAGAAATTAATTGTTAGTATTTATCAATTGCACACAGTTTATTAAATAACTTAATTAGGATTTTAATTTACGTCTTATTATACGTAAAATCTGACATTTATCAGTACTGTAAGGCATCAACAAGATCATTTTCTTGCTTTCATCCGTCTAGTTTTGGAGATAATACCATCGTTATTGATTTTAATAACATCCTCAACATTTACTGAATTGTTTATCGACCGTACTATCGAGATTTCTATGAGTCGATTTATCCATGGGGTTTTAAAACTTCATTTTTGAACATCCAGGTTAATTAAAAGCGAAAGTTAATTAAATAATATCCGAACACCACAAGAAAATTTCTCCCTTTCACAAACACCTATTATTATTATTATTATTTTTTATTTTTTTAATTATTTTTAATCGATTTTTCTTTCTCTTCTCTTATTTTTATCAAACAGAAACGAGGAAATTTCTGTTTAAAGTTAATAATATTTTTAACTCTTCTTTAGCAACGTAATTATGTTAATTGGTTCATTTACATCTTCGAAAATATTTTTGATGATGACTTTCTTTTTTAATTAGTATTGTTAATCTTCGATAACTACAATTTATTTTTAATTTTATTATTATTATTATTATTATTACTTTTTTTTAAAACGTAATTAATGTTTCTTCCGAAAATATTTGTAGAATAAAAGATATAAAAATAATTATTAACATATTTTTTTGAATTTTTAATTATTTCGTAAGCAGTTAAAATTTTAATTTTTCAACTCGCTGATAAAAAAAAATGGTTAAAAAAATAAATAAATAATGTTCTTCTTTACCACACAGAGAGAAAGAGAGGGAGAGAGAGAAAATAATAATTTAAACAAAATAAATATTTGCAAATTCAAGTTTTATTCAATTATTATGATGAATGCGTTTTACATAAATGTGTGAATAACATTGTTATCTCCGAAACAGATTAATGATGCATCTTATATGCAATAATCATTAAAATGATAAATAACTCCGTTCATTTAATCTTAATATCCCCTTTACTGAAACTGTTTAAAGTCTGATATCCTTTCATTAGTTAAATATAGTTTTAAAGGTTTAAAATTAAATTGCAGACAAAAGTGTAAATGGTCTATAACAAAATATGGATTTTGTAATTTGTGTCAAAATAATAATAATAATAATAATAATAATAAAGAAAGAATCTTAACCTTACTGAATAATTTAATATCGATAAAAATAAAAAATAATAAAAATATTCTCTTCAAATTTGTTATTTTTTCTACTTAATAATATCTAAAAATTCAGGCAGCTGTTGTGAAAAATATCAAGAAAATAAATCAATTAAAATGTTATTAAATGAAATTTTATTAAATTAAAAAAAATATATATATAGTAATAATAATAATAATAATAAAATTGCATGGTAGTAAATTTAGAAGTGGAAGAGATTATTGATTAACTTTATACTCCTTGTGTGTGTGTGTGTGT
Organism: Androctonus mauritanicus; assembly: GCA_011317285.2. NCBI lineage: Eukaryota > Metazoa > Arthropoda > Arachnida > Scorpiones > Buthidae > Androctonus > Androctonus mauritanicus. The sequence continues at coordinate 3,144 of WUQG02055402.1, read as the reverse complement.
GTGTTTAGTTACTTAAATTAAATTTGGTAATATGTGAATAAATTTTTTTGAGAAAAAGTTTTATAAAAATGATCCCAGTAAAAATCATTAAATATTAAAAAAAAACACAAAAAAAATTCTAATGGCAGAATATGTAATGATGTTAATCACATAAACAAACATATAAACATATAAACATTATTAATGTATAATTTTTTTTATTATGTTTAAAAATTATATTATTACTCTAATTTTTACTATTTATACTTTAAAAAAAATATTTAATGTACAAGCAAACATTTATGTTTTTTAATTTATATAACTATGTATATAATTAAAGTTTTTCTCCATAACTAAATTATGGGAAGAAGAAGAAGAAAAATAAAAATGTTTGATATTCACTCTTCTTTATTATTATTATTATTACTTTTATTATTTTAATGTATTCTGCAGTTTTGAAAAATAGAAAAATTAATGTGAAATTTAAATGCAAATCCCACTTGATTTATATGGAAGATGTTCTCTTATTAATGCTCTTATTCCTCTTTAATAAATACGCTAATAAATAATTTAAGGATAATATTTTGTAAGAAATTTTTTCGCGCTATTTTTCTAAATGAATAATAGCCAACTATTGTGAAGTAATCCGATCAAAACGACACTACTAATCAAGGAACTCGCTCTAGAAAATGAATTCGCACAGAGGGGGAAAAAAGGAGTGGTAAAAAAAAGAAAAAAAAAAAACAATAATTCCCATTGTAGGAGTTAAACTGGTTAACAAAATATTTACTTTTTCTGAATCATGTGATAATGTCATCACGTGAAAGCAAACATCCGGAAGAAGCCGAAACGAAGGGAGAGAAGAAGGAACAAAAACAAAACAAAAAAAAAAAAAGGCTGAACCAGCTTTATTCCATCTTGAGTAAAATAATCATAGAAAATACGTAAATTATGCAAAGTGAATCCAGCAGGTAACCAAGTAACGTAGATATATGTATTTACTCAAGGAGAATAATTCCGAATCTTCTGTTCATCATAATCAACTGCTGATCCGGGCTGCGGGTATACTGTCGATTCGTTGTATGATCAAGTGGATACACGGATCAGTATGTTGCAGCAACGAAACGGCTGCATATCTGCACTCTGGACTGGCAATAACTATGCTCGAATAACTTTTATTCACCTTTTTTTATGATAAATATTCAGGAAGAACACGTTCAGCTTCAGTACCTTTAATTTTGAACTTTTCAACCTATTCATCTCTACGCAAACTTGGTAAGATTTTCACGCATTTCTAATGGACTAAATGTGATAATTTAATATATTTTTTTTTTAAATTATGTATGTTGATAATATTTTTTAAATTAAAAAAAAACTTCATTGTTGCATCGTAAACAATTGAATCGCATTTTTACTTCATAGATTTGTTACGTAATAAATTTAATTATTACGTCATGTAGTATGAAAACGCGTGTTTATCGACATTTTTTTTAAATATTGATACGAGTGATATTTTATAGATTAATAATAATAATAGTTAAAGTACAAAATCGATATTTTTCTCCTATCGCATCTGGATTTTGTCTCCAAAACAAAAAGAGACATAGAGCATGTGTGTCTTCCATCTTTTCAATTTATCGCAATCAGTTCGTTGACTTCTTGTCAAATCAATGACAAGAAAGAGAAGAATCATTTTTGCTTTTCTTTTTTTTTCTTTTTCTAAGTTTCAAACTTAGAAAAGTTGTTTTTAGAAACTATCAAGCACTTCGCGCACTCTGATGATATATGTTTACATGCGCGTGTGTGTGTGATAAAATTAATTTTGATGTCTTTGATGTTACGCATATGCATCGTTTATCATCAATTATTAAAATGTTGTTAGTATTTTATTAATAGATATCAGCGATGTATGCTTCCAAGCTTTTAATGAACATTTTTTCATTCGTTTTGATTTGCATCTCCTGTTGACATTCTCGAGTAAATTCGGTAGTTATTATTTAATTAGATAGATTAATAGTAATGTGATAGATTCAAAGATGGCGCCACGAGAATATATGTTTTTTTTCTTTTTACTTTTTTTCGACATTTTAATTTTTACAACCAATAAAATTAAACCATTTCATTCCCAATTATACTCTTTCAGCTTCCAGTTTTTCACCAGTTAATTTTATTATCCCGTTCATTGCGCTTCTTCCAAACTCTATAATCTGTGGTTTTATCTTTTTCTTTCTTTTTCTTGTTTCTTTAGCGAAAAAAAAAGTGTCTCGATTTTTGTGATTCTTATTTTTTTTTTCCTCTTTGCAAAATGCTATCTAAATACAAAAAAAGTCGAATATGCATAAGTATAAGAAAACTAAAAAAAAAAAAAAGTTTACTTATATTTATTTTCTTTATTTTCTTTTACTTTTTTTTTAATCCTTTTTTTTTCGGTAAAGAAAACATAAATGTTTGTAATTTAATTTCTCATGTCGAAATTCATATATTTATATATTACTTTTGTAAGTTTTGATGCAAAAATAATTTTAATCTACCTTGCAGATGTTTCTAGAAAGGATTAAATTAAACTTCTTTCCGTTTTTTTTTTTTTTGTTTGTCCTCTCAGAAAGTAAAGAAATTTGCAATGATGACAACAACAACAACAACAATAATAATAATAAGGAAAATAGTAAAAAGAAAAATAATATTCTAACTAATTAGCTTTCATTAATATGGTAATTCGAGCGAAGATGGCACAGTTAACAATAACTTTATTTATCATGAACATGTGAAAAGGGGAAAAAAACATGTAAATTATATCAATATATATCTTGCTTATTTAGTTTTATTAACTGGGAAAATTTAAAAAAAATTACTTTTTGAACGTGTAAAGGTAAAAAAGGGGCAATTAAATTAAAAGAAACAAAACTGACGTCTTTACCCACCATTTGAGGAAGATGTCAATTACCATGGGGGGAAATGGCACAACACATAAAGTTTACAAGAGCAGAGGAAAACAGATGAAAACACATTTAAAAAAACATTTTATATGTATATGACACTTACAGAATGTGACTTTGCAATGCAAAAGAAAAAAGAATGAAGAAAGCACACCATTCTCTAGCATTTTTTGCAATTGAAATTGTCTTTACTACAAATTTCATGAAGCCATTTCTCGCATTTAATGCA
>WUQG02055391.1:0-10165 GCA_011317285.2 Androctonus mauritanicus | reverse complement strand
TTTTGCAAAAGAATCTATAAAGATCGATTTATTTATTTATGAAATTTTAAGAAACTTTTTAATTCTTTATTTTGAGATAAAATATCGATTAAAACGACAAAATTTTCCGGTTCCAATTGTATTGTCTTAACCGTATTTTACTGTAAATAAAATTCCACTGCCTTAATTAAGTTTTTCTTATCCCCAGATATATGGTCACCCCAGATATAAGGTCAGTTTTTCCAGGTCCGCTGACGTGACCATATAACGAGGTCTGACTGTATTACAGCAGAGTAAGTCTTTATGTTATGGATAGCTGAAATAATTAAATAGAGTGGGAAACAAATTGATGAAATTAGCTAGTATTAGCAATTTGTTTAATATTTTAATCAAATGATATAGTCATAAGAACTATGTATGCATTTTAAATAATATATATTCAATTCAATACTTAAAAATATTTGATAGAATTTAATCAGTATTAAAATTGAATTGGATTGAAATTGTTTAACTATTAATATTAAGCACATAACTAAGTACAATAGTCAGCTGTAATATCTCATCATAAAAGTAATGTCAATGTTGGATGAACAAATTTTCCATCATGAAACTTAATTATACTGCATAATCACTTCACACTTTAATAAAGTACTAGTACCATGGGTTGCAGTTGTGACAAAAACATTGTTTTTGTGTCACAACTGAACCGTTTTTTGTTGGAACATGAAGATGGCAACTAGTTTGTATTGCCAAACGCATTTGTTGTAATAAATGTTTTTGTGTCACAACTGCAACCCGTGTAACTAGTACTTTATTAAAGAACAAATTTTTAACTAACATATCTCTAGAATTTTGACATATGTTTGGAAGTGAGTTCAAATTTGTCAATCACTTATTTCTGAAATTCACATATGTTGAAATCATAGAAATTAAGTTAAATATGGATCATCAAGAATGTGTTATTCATATGAAAGAAAAATAATTTTTTATGCTGCCAAAAATTAGAGAAGTTCTATTAAATTTGTTATAAATTATTTGGTAGATTAGAGTATAGATTATTCCTACCTTTATACATTAATTAGTTCTTGGAGAGAACTTGTTAAGTAAGAACTCATAAACCAAGAATCAATTTCCCATAGATATAATGTTAAAACTAAGATTTCCATTCTCAGCAATGCAATTTGACCATAATAAAATTAAGTAAAGGTCAATAAAATTGATAATATATGATTAAAGAATGATTTATCTATCTAAATGAAAATATAGTCTTTAAAATCAAGAAAATTATAATAATAAAAAAAATATTTATGTTATATAAATATTGAAGAATTTTTATTCTTCATTATTATTATTGATAGATAAGTAGATGAGCTTTACTCTAGATGAATTACTATCTTAAGTGCAATCTGGGAATAGAAGTTATTTACATAATATGCCGATAAAACTAGAGGGCATGCTACTTCTGTTTCTAAGCTGCCACTATTCCAATTCTACTTGCTATTCTTTGAAATCTCAATAAAACAGCACTATGAGCAAGTCTTACATATCAAAGTTTTTTATTTAGTATAACGTTTTCGGACTTCAGGTAGTCCCTCTTCAGTACATACATAGAATAAAGCTAACATAACACATATAAAACAGAGTTCTTATGCGTTCTCTAGCTAGAACACATAAGAACTCTGTTTTATACGTGTTATGTTAGCTTTATTTCTATGTATGTACTGAAGAGGGACTACCCGAAGTTCGAAAACGTTATACTAAATAAAAAATTTGATGTATAAGACTTGCTCATAGTGCTGTTTTATTGAGATTTCTAAGCTGCCATTTTGAATTTTCTGATTTCAAAGCAGATGACAGAAATTTCTGCTACAAAAACAATTGTAGTTATATATATGGGTTTAAATTACTTTTTATAAATGTTTAGAATTTATTTATTGCAATTAATAGTTACAATAAATAAATTCTAAGTATTTATAATAGTTCCTAGAAAATATTTTAAGAATTTTATACATTATTTTAGAAAATAGCAAATTTAAATATGTTTTACAAAAAAATCTCTCATGAACAATAGTTATACTATAGTTCTAAATATAAATTTCAAAATTTTTAATTTAAATCTTAAAAATATATTTTTTAATAATGATTTTATACATACTTTTCTTACAGGAGTAACTTCTCTAATATCATAAAAAATAATACTTCTGTCACTACAAGTGCTTCCCAATATATTTGTCTAAATAATCATAAAGTATAAAAATTATTACTTAAGTCTTTCATAAACTGTATCTGTAAAAACTTTTTGCTATTAAATTGTCAGACTTGAATACCTTTAAATAATTTATTATAAAAGTTAAACTTAATGTAAAATAAAAAATAAACAATTAAATATTTTATAGAAATACAAAGAAAAGATTTTAAGATTATAAAACATTATAAGAACATGTGGCTTAGAAATAACTCAGCTGCATACATCACCTACATCAGCTAGTTAAAAATATTATATTTACTCATGTAATTTATAGATTTTTTTGCCATAATTTGTAATCTAAACAAAGAGTGCATGATTTAAGCAATGAAAGGATTATTTGTTATGCACTCCTTAGAAAAGTTTAAGACTCTACTATTTCGGCTACATAATTTTCTGAGAATTATGCCACATCAGATCATTAGGTGAAGATGGGATTTTGGAGAATGATTGATGCCATGGACATCCATTCACATTCTTGGATACACTCCCCTGTATTAATACCATATTTCTTGTATTTTTATCCTTATATTATTTTTTATATTCTGTTCAAAAGTACACAAAATCAACTATTTCTTTAGTTATTTAACATAAGAGATAAGATGCTTTTGCAACTTTTTACATTATTCAAATAATTCTATGTTAATTTATACTTTCAATTATATCAATAATATCACATTTAAGATAGTTTTGTCATAATATAAAAACAATATTAATACCCATTTCTGCTATAACATATTGATTAACCTACATCTAAAATTTCTGTAAAACTTCTATATAATGCAGTATATAAATTTTGCATTTTTACATTCTAATTGAAACTATCAAATAAAATCTTTTTCCTATTTCATTTTATTCATAAACCAAGTGTTTTAATTACAAAAATTAAATTCAATAAAAAAAATCTAATATAAGTATCAAATATTAAAAAAATAAAACTTATTTACACTAACTGTTTTGATGAAAGCATGGGAGTCAGTGGGCATACTATTTCTGCTTCATGGTCCATCATTTTAATTTTTCCTATTAGTAGCAGATGATGAATACCAATAGCCCAATAGTACTACATTATATAACTAACTATATGTTTAAAATATTGTTATTTATGAATGTTTTGCATTTATTTATTATAGTTAAGGTCAATATTTTTTGATATTTGATTTATGTATAAACTATGTGACTCATAAAATGAGAAACATTTGCCTTATGTTATATAAGGATTAACTGTACCATGATGTATTGTGAAACTCCTTATAATATTATAAGTGCTGGATGATTTTCCAAATACCAAAAATTCACTATAAATCTTCAAAATCAGTATTTCCTCTATTCTGAGGCTCTATCAATTCACTATTTATTTATAATTGTTTCCTTTTTTCCTATTTTTGACCCTTCATTTATAATGGAATAAAAGATTATATATGAATTAGGTTTATCCATCTGATAATTGAATTAGGTTTGTCCATCTGATAATTGAATTAGGTTTGTCCATCTGATAATTGAACTATCTTCCACCAGCATGATAATGCTCATATTTATTATCTGATTTGGATAAAATTCATGTAAGTCATTAAATTATACTAGCCCATTTGTTGCCAGCCACTCCCTCATGTATTTGAGCACTATGCTAGTGATTTTCTGTAGTTAAGCCTACTGGATATCAAAAATTATAAATCATCATATCTTGCTTATTTTTTGTCAAAGAAATCTGAAATTTTTACTATTTATACAGTTTCTATGTTTCTTTTTACACATATAATAATTATTTATTTATTTAAAGAAGTATTCAATAATAAATTATGCAAACTTTGTATTATTTTTTTGAGAATTTTTTATACATCCACTCAAATTTTTGTCTTTTTGATAGCAGTGTTTTTCCTGAATAAAACAAGCTATGAATGATGTAATTCCATCCATTTCGATGAAATTTCCTTTATTTAGTGAATTAGTAAAGCATCCAAGTTTCCTTAGCAAAATTATTGCTTTATGCTTTCTTAAAAAAATTGTGAAATTTACATTAGATATCATTTTGAAACAATTATTTACATTAATTTATATAATTACTTGACATTTTAATAACTTTTTGCTTTATTTTGCAATAATAACTGATGTTTTTTCAAGGAAAAACTTCTAAAGCAAAACAACTCTCCTCCCACAACAACAGCTATATTATTATTTTTTTTACTTTAATTGTTAAAAAATATATTTTATCTGCCAATAAGAGATAGTATTGAGCTTAGGAGGTGGAAAAGAAATTTGCCAGAAAGGAATTGGCAGAGTTCTAAGCTAGCCGGCCATGCCCATTTAAAAACTTAAATAATAATAATAATAATAATAATAAAATAGGAAAAATTTTTTAAATCAGTAATTGATAATAATAAATATATTCTACAATATACAGTAATAAAATTTCAAAAAACTTTTAGATTATCAAAAAAGAATTTTTAGAAATCATGATCAATTGTTACAGACAGATGACGGGAAATTATGACAACTGCCTGACACTGCCAATACACATTTGCTGCAAATCTTGGCAACTGTCTTGAAAGGATTAAGAATTAAGTCTATTAAAAATGATCAATATAAGTTCAATATGAATGAAGATATTTCACTTATTTTAGGGCAATATTTCACATAAATATTACAAATCTGAATGAAATATATACTCAATACTGTATCATATTGAAAATGATTTATATTCAACCATTTTCAATATAACTCAATATTGTGTATATATTTCTTTCAGATTTGTAATATCTATGTGAAATATTGCCCCAAAATAAGTGAAACATCTTCTCTCAACTATTTTACCCAATATTGATTAGTTTCAATAAATATGGAAAGGATCAAATGATCAATGAATTGATCATTACTAACATACTAATAATTGGAAGTATGGAGAGGAAAAAATTATATAAAATTTATCGTAAATCTCAAATAAAAATACTAAACAACCCAATTATAAGGCAAAATTTGTTTAAAATATCAACAATACAAAAAATAACTTTTTTATTTCAATTTTTCAAATAAAAATTAAGTGTAAGGTTTTGTACTGGAAATTAACTATCATGTTTACAATTCTAATTTATTAAGTACATTGAAGATTTTTAATAAATTTTTGTCATGCTGTTTGAATTTTCTCTGTATTATAAAATTAAATTTTAGATTCTGATTGAAACTTATAAAAAATCTTTTATCATTTATTTAAACAAATTACTGCAAATAGTATATTTTCTCAGATGGAAAATTAGAAAACTGGTTACTAAAATATATTTCTAGACCAACCACTAGCCAGATTTAAAATCTATGCCATGTCTTCTTGTGCATGCATTAAATTTTCATAGTTTGTAGAATCCTCCATATTTGTTTAAGTTATTATTGAGTAAAATATAATTTAAAGAATATATTAAATGTTTTAAAAGTGTAACTTAAACCATTCTTGATTTTGAACTTCCACCATTTTACTATCATCATCAATAGAGCCCAAGATATTGATTGGCTGAAAATTTTCAAATGATGGAGACAAATAGGAACTGTACTAACAGCTGCGAATTAGCCGCCATTCTGTTAGACTCGGCATAGTCAACATCTTAGCAATGCACTTAAAACCACAATTTATGTGAACACCATCTAGATATGGTTTTTGCTATAAACCATGGACCACAGAAATTCTGTTTAAACAATCGGCCCAATAGGTAGATTAACTCTGCTGCTAAAAGATTGTGTTTAATTCAAGAAAATGAAACATTAGAAGATCGAACAAATCAACAGAATTTCTAATAGAGAAAAAAAAGACAAAGAAGGGAACATTTGAAAAGACACATATTTCAAATAGAACACATATCTATATGGGAAAGATTTTCAGAATACATTGAAGAAAATCCTGAATGTTGCCTAAAGATTATAATTTAAGAAAAAGAGAAACTTAAGTAGAATGCCATGAACTGCCTGAGCACACCGGGCATGGGTCTGTTAATGTATATATAATTTTGAATGCTTACGTCTACAAGAGGAGGAAAAATGCTTAATGGGAGATATTGATTGAATAACAAACATCTGCAGAGGAAAGACAAATATAAGATTTATTGTTTTAGTTTAAATGTATCAGTATATCTATAGGTCTGTTCATAAGATGAATCTGCATGGCCAAAGAGAATGAGTATCTCACTGAAAACATTTCAAAAAAAATAGTTTTCCTGCTTTAGTCATTTCTTTGAAGAAAAAAGCAGAGCTATGGATACAGTTAATTAATAATTCATAAAATAAAGAACATACTTCTATGGGATTAAACTTGACAGAATTTAATGTATCTACTCCCCATGTATAAGATTTTAAAGGCTCTGATCTTGTCTCCTCCCAAAGATCAACTGCTTCACCACATGTAGCAAACTGATTATTTTTTCTATGGTGATCAATTCCCATCATTACTCTCTACAGAAAAATATAAGCATATTTTATTTAATTATTAATAAATAAATAATAATAATAATATTTAAACAAATTGAGAAGATTTATAGTAATAATTAGACTTGAATTATGTATTCCTTAACATATATATAAATATATTAATATAATTGTAAAAGTTAAATAGCAATTAAAAGATTATGCAACCAAATATATAGCAATGAAATCTATAATAATAATAAAAAATAAAGAGGAAATATTATTAAAAAGATAGAAAAATTTTGATTTTTGGAATTCAAATCAAATAAAAAACATCTGTAAGTATATCATGTAAATATTTGTGCTTTTTCCATAATAACAATTTTTATTATGGAAAAAGCTAGAAATAAGCTTGAAGATTTTAAATAAAAAAATAAATAATTTTTTTTTATAGCAAATAAAAATTAGTTTTATCATTTCAAGGAAAGCATTTACATGTTATGGACCAATTATCCAGTATCTTGGTAGAATATTCAAACTATGCTTCAGAAAACAGGCTATGAGAAATTGATTAAAAATTATAATTCAATTATTAAAACATTGGTGATACTTGACATTAGTTTGTTTATTAATTCAGAGATGGTGCTAACATTATTTCTAATGAGATGTATTAACGTTATTTTTGATACTGAAATTATTTCCGATTATTAAAATTCTGTAACTAAGAAGAGTAAAAAAACCATGATGGTAATTATACAATCCTTTAAAGGTATTTTATAAAAAGATATGTATATAAAATATTTCAAAATATTTGCAAATATCTAAATATATATAGAGAAATGAACCTAATCACAATAAAGAATATACTAAACACTTTGTTTTTAATCAGCTACAATTCCAAAACCAAGCATTACAACAAAGATAACACAGTTTTTAATACGGTATAATGTTTTTGGACAATATCAGTCCCTCATCAGTATCATATATTAGGAACTTACAAACTAAATACATAGAACAAAATTTGAAAGTATTCTTGAATGTTAGGAATCATAAAATTCCTTTACACAAATTCCTAATGTTAGGAATCATAAAATTCCTTTATGATTCCTAACAATAGGAATTTGTGTAAAGGAATTTTATGATTCCTAACATTCAAGAATACTTTCAAATTTTGTTCTATGTATTTAGTTCATAAGTTCCTAGTATATGGTACTGATGAAGGACTGATATTATCTGAAAATGTTATACCATATTAAAAACTGTGTTATCTTTGCTGTAGTGCTTGGTTTTTGAATTATAATCAGTTCATTTGAAGATCACCATCAGATAGCCCACCTATGACTTCCTATTTGTTGGCATTAACAGATTTTTGAAATCTATGATAATTAGCAAGTTATTTGAAGAGGTATAGACTTTTTACCACTGTGTATCAATATGTCTAAATTTTAGAATATTTTGAACTTAGGGAATTCATTTATGCTTTTATGAACATGTTATGTATGCTATTTACATTATTTTATAAATATAGGGTTTTTTTAAGAAGAATTCTGAGTGCCAAAGAATTATAAAAATATCAAAAGCACTTTTCTTGAAATAAATTATTTTTCCTAGCATGAAAGCTTGTTTAATTACTATATTATTGAAAAAATATATTAAAACTAAACCTGAATAATGAAAAGAAAGGAACATTATATAGCATTAACATTAAACATTAATTTAACATATAACATTTAATTTAACATTAAATGTTAATGTTAATGTTTAATCTTATATGTTAATGTTAAATTAACATTTAACATTAACATATAACATTATAAAGGAACATTTATTTGAATGTGGATATTCAAACAGAAATCTATGAAACAGCAATCACTATTTTGAAAAATTAGTCCAGAAATAAATTATGCAAAATAAATAAATAAATACTAACAAACAAAAATTATTTACACTTATTACTTACTAGCTTATTTATTAAGTAAATAAGCTTATTAATTTTAGTAAATAATATACTTTAGTATATTATTTATTTATTATTTAATGTACAATTTGGTATTTTCTACAAATATCTGCTAGTAAATAATATACTTTAGTATATTATTTACTAGCAGATATTTATTTAACTTCAAATGATTGATAAATGAAACAGAACTTAATTTTATAATAATTTGAAAAATTTTTTTTCTCATTTATCTATTGTCTTTTCTTATTACAATATAATCTATCATTTGCAATATATTGCTATTTTTATCTAATCTCTAATACTAGTGAAAATTTATATATTATATGACAATTTTTCATTCATTTAAATATTATCTATTATGGAAGAGGATGTCCTAAAAGATAAACCAAATAATCAACAAAATGATTAGATGATCAATAGTTAAGAAAATAAAAGCAAAAAAATTATTTTACAAAGTAATACAATACAACATAATCAACATACAAAAAATAATAAAGAAAAAAGTGATTTTATCAAATGAAATCACTGCTTTGTCCACATATCCAAAAGGCTTTTTGTTTGTCTGATATGTGAATAAAGAAGATTTATTGCATCTTATAATATTCTATTTAATATTTGCTTGGCAAAGCATTTGTAGAAATAGTCTTTATTGAATTTTACTGTTTCTTAAAATATGGAATTTAATATTCTTTTAAAATTAAAATCGAACTTAAAAAAGTTAAATTTTAACTTTAAAAGTACTTGTTTGAGTAGACTTTTCATAAAATCTGTAAACTTAATGTTTTAATTGAGATATAATAAGTGAAAATCAAAACTGAGAAATTATTTTTATAAGATATTACTGAGACTAAATTTATATATACAAATAGTCCTTAACTTATGATTCAGGGTTCAATTCAAACCTCATAGTCATAAGTTGGAGCAGCTGGAAATGAGAAATGCTCAAAATTTATATATTTCCCACTATTAATCTTTACTAGGTCATTGCACATCATAATAAACATAATGAACATAAAACTGCAAATACAAACATAAAAGGGATGCTTTTGTACATTAATCCATTAGGCAAATAGTAGTATGCATATGAATTGTATTAACCAATCACAAAATTTAAGGATGACATCACTGTTGTTATAAGTACAAATGGCCACAAGTTAAGGGTATTATAAGTTGAGAATAACCTATATATAATGTTATTTATTAAAATTCTGAAACCATCATCATAATATATTACTGAGACTAAATAAATATATATATATTGCATATATTATATTATATTCAGCCTAAAGTTAAAATTATATAAAAAAAATGTATACAAAAAAACAAACACAAACCCACACATACACTTAATAAAGAAACACATATATCAAATATTTAAATTCACAGTATATTTTAAAAACATCTGAAGGAAATTATTACACAAATAACACATGTAATTGGATAATGTGAAAGCAAGAATTACACCTACCTTTCAACCATAATAAAGTCATAAGCATTATAGATAGAAAAACAAGAACTTTAATTGTCAAAGCTTACAGAATAACTAATATACACATGAAAAACATTTTTGACCCTCTTGGATCTTCTTCAGTTCCTAA
>WUQG02055380.1:0-10166 GCA_011317285.2 Androctonus mauritanicus | reverse complement strand
TATTTCACTGCAAATAAAATTCCATTGCCTTAATTAAGTTTTTCTTATCCCCGGATATATGGTCACCCCAGATATAACATCAGTTTTTCCAAGTCCGCTGAAGTGACCATATAATGAGGTCTGACTGTAATAAATAAAAAGAGTTGGAGAATTATTGGACAATCTCCCTCTTTTTCAGTGTCTGCATATCACAAAATAATTTTCTGTTGCATAATAAATGCTATTAATCAATTGAAATTATTTTGAGATTAAAAAAATGCTATTAATCAATTTAAAAAGATATTTTAAGGCAAAGCTTGAGCTTATATGTGGAAAAATTTGAGTGTAAGTTATCACATTATTTACAAGAAAACTCAAGCTTTTCAGACTGAGCTGATTTGAACCAATAACTCTAATCATCGCACCTAGATAAGAAAATCTATATATATATATATTAAAAAAAAAAAAACTGAAAAGTTTTGTTTTTAATCAGACAGAGAAATATTAGTATTGTTCTCAAGATATATAATTTTTAGATAATAATTTTTATTATGTAGTTTCTTTTACAACGTTAACAGTATATATATATAAATTATATAAAAAGAAAAGGCACTAATTGCTAAAATTCAGCACATTTTGCTGCTAAATATGCTGAACTTTAATAATTACTTATTTAACTTTATGTGCTGAACTTATAAATTTTAGTAATTGTTTAGTTTCACCGAAAGTAAACAATTACTAAAATTTATAAGTAAAATTACTAAAAGTAGTTAAAGCAGTTTATTAATATACAAAGCATTAATTTAGAAATATTTAATCAACTAAACATAATAAATATGTAATACTTTAATACAAACTTTATCATCGGTATTACAAGTTACACAAATGTAAAATGAAATACATAAGAATTTTAGAAGATTTAATAATGTAAAAATCAAAATATATAATGTTTATCTTATGTCTTTTCTCAAAGATTTGCACTGTTAAATTTTAACATAACTACTTACAGCTAGCCAATTAACAGGAAATATTAAATCAATTCAAAGAAACTTTGTATTGAATAAAGTAATTTTCTTTGAGTTAATTAATATTGATTAATAGCTGCTAACTGGCTAGTTGTAAGTATTTATCTTATACGTTTATACCAAAAGTAGATAGTCTTCTATTGCTATATATAAAAATTATTTAAACTAAAAAAATAATCTTACCTGTACTGATTGTAAACGGTATGTGGCAGGAATAGAACTAGCTGTAGAACTTGGGGCTAATCCAGGTGCTACATTTACAACTTGCAATTGTCCATTTTCTGTCTTTACCAAAATAGTTCCACGTACCATTCCATGTTGTAATGTGATAGTATTCTGAAAATAAAAGTAATGTCTCAGAAACTCCATACTATTTATGAGGATTTCTTTAATACAATGATTAAGATGTTAATGATAAAAACTGAAATGTAATGTACAACAAAAAAAAAAATCAAATCTATAAGCTTAAGATATGAATAATTGATAAATTTCAATAATAATACTGACAACCACTAAATTTATTTTATTCCTGCATTCATAATCAAACAAAAACAGGATTAATTTTGATTCAATATTCTTATCCTTCTTATTTATTTGAGACAATTATAATTAAATTTCTAGTAATTATCCATCTTCCAAATACTTATTGCAATATTAAATACTCTTCCTTATAAATTTACAAGTTTAATTGAAATGAGAAAAATGCATATAAATCTTAATTATTTAGCAAATTTAAATGAGAACAGTTTTGAAACAAATATGAAAAATTTCAGGATAAGATAGATAGATGTATTTTTGAAGGAAAAAAATGCAAATCCAAAAACGGTCATTTCAATACATATGAGTGTTTGAATAAAACATTTTATGCTATTACTTCTAGTTTATCAATAATCTGATAAATCTAAAATTTTATGTTTTGAGGATAAAGACATTTTTTTATGTATTCCAATTTCAATAGATTAAACAATTTTAAAGAAGTCATTTGCATGCATAATAATAAAATTTAGAATAATGAATTTGTGTATTATAATTCTGTTCTTCATTATTATGAAGACTATTACTGTAAGATGACTACACTTTGACATTTTTACATCAATAAAAATGATATCTTCATTTTTACATAAATGAATTTCAGGTTTGACAAATGCTTTATCAGTCAAAGTGAAAAATTGCAAAATACATAAATACAAGGTGTCCATAATTAAAGTTCCCCTATTCAGACTTGCTGTTATTATTCATCAGAAAATTATGAACTAAATTTTTTTTGTTGAATATCTTTTCCATCCCTTTATTAAGGGATACTCAAAGTTTCATAATTTTCTGATGAACAGTAACAGCTGTAAGCAGCTCTGAATAGCAGAACTTTAATTATGGATACCCTGTATAACAGGTATAATAATTGCTCTATATTAAGAAATTGATAATGATAAATCAGTATGACTTAGAGATGGAATATATATAATGGAAAGATGAAATGACTTAGACCTATTCTCACATGTAACAAGGGATAACAGATGACATTGACAGAATGAAAATTCTAATTTGACATTGCCATTATTTTGTTTCTATTGTATGATGATGGTTTCATATGCAGAAATTCAGTTTGTGGAATGAAATGTTTACCATCTATTGGTATACACTGAAATGAAATTGTATATAAAGAAAATGGTGCCAAAGAAGAATATCACTATATTATATCAGATTAATTTCTTTAATGATGGAAAGTTGGAAAAAAAGTAGAAAATGTCAATTTTGGATAAAAAGCAATTTCAAAATTGCCAAAAATTTGATTTAATAACAGTTTAATGCCAATATTATGGTTGATAAGATACAACAGTATATCATGGTTTCTCATAAATATTTTTATTTTTATGCTAAGTACAAATAACTAATTATAATAGATTATATATAAAATTGTATTTAATATTTTTATTTCACATTTCTTTGATAATTACAAACTAATACAGCCATACTTCACCTTACGTTGTTAATTCATTCTAAGACTCGCAACTTAAGTCAAATAAACTCTTTAAAAAATGACCTAAATCCCCCATAAATAACCTCATAATATCATTAATAACATTTTTAAGCTTCTTAATAATTATATAAATTATTTTACATACTTTAATCAAATAATGATTATTTTATTCATTTTTACGTGATTTTGCTTTTTTTTATTGGTTGTTAGGTGATCTAAAAACTCAAAAAATTTTTAAAATATGTTCACTGACTGACAATGTAAAAATTGCATTAAATAACATTAAGGCTGGATCTCACAGGTTTAAATTGATGCACAAATCTGCATGATGCAGGTTTGTGCACGAAGCATTTACATCAGCATATTTATGTTGACAAAAATGCATCATGGACAAACCATCAGACATACTGATGTTCAAACAAAAAAGTATAATGTGACACAAATAAACAATATTGTTTAGTCATTAGCCAATTACTGTTATGTCATTTGAAATTAGCTGCTTCAATATGAATAGCGAAATTCAAGAACTGTTTTATTTGTTAATAGCTTTATTTATAAAATTATTGAATGCAATGGTTTTGCAATTGAAAAATTCAAAATTTAAAAGAACTATATGAATGCATCACATATATTATTTCAGAGAACAACAAAGTTTCAATAATCACTTATACCCTGATTGGATGAATGGTCAACATACTCTTGTATTCAGCATCAAAAGTTGAACAAAAATCAATTTCAGCATTAAAACATAGTGTCTAGTGATATAACAGAAATGATATCATCATCATCAATATACTGGTGTATTTACATCATGTTTTATGCCAGTGAGACCCAGCCTTTAAATTTTTATTTTTTCTCATTATTATTATTAACAAAAAGCTGATATAAAGTCAAAAATAATGTAGATCGAAATGACTTAAACCAAGATATGACCAAGATTATCTGAAATGCTTGGGACCTGAAATTTCTTGGAAGTTTTTCAGAATTTATAGCACTTTACTTAAAATTTACTATAATATATAATAATTACAGTAAATAAATAATTGATCTATATTCAAAATTAAAATATTTGGTTTAGTTAACATAAATTTATATTTTACAGATATAGAACTTAAATTTCTTGCAACTGAAACTTGAGGCCAGATTTATACAGAAATGAGAATTTTAAATCCAATTATGAGTGTGGATTTTTTACTTCTCATCAGCTTGATAAATTTTTTTTATTTAATACACTGATAGATTTATTTTTTTCCAAGTAAGAAAACTTAGAAACACTTCAGAATCAAATATCAACACAACAAACTGTTTTTAAAAAAATTTTTGCACAGAATGAAGCATTAGTTTTAGCTAGCAATGCTATCATCTACTATAAGTAAGGCTCTAAACTGCTCTCTATGGTTCTCTAAACAAATACAGTTGAACTCGGTTATAACGACATTGCATATAGCGACAATTCGGCTATAGAGTTATTACTGCCGTGGAATGGATCAAATATCCATAGGAAAAGTGTTTCTATGCCTCCCTTATAACGTCATACTACCTCGTGTATAACGACAACGAATAACGAATGCCTCCCGTATTTCTTTACCAACCCTGCTAACTGAAATGTCTAAAAATAAACTCGTCGAACACTTACAACAGCAGACATCGAGAAACTGGCAAATATACTGCATAATAATGTGATCGGAAATGAGATTTTCAATTTTTTTTTTTAATTTCTAATTTTCGCAGAATTTTGGAAAATTGGTTGTAAATGTAATGAGTAAAATTAAAGTTATTGTACCGCAAAAGTGAACAGCACGATGTTTTTAATTTATGCAAAGCAGCTCAGGAGAGATGAGTCATGCAATACATGGTTAACGTGTACAGTCATGAAGAAATTTTTCTAGATTGAAGATGGTGACATCAAATGCAAAGAGGAAGGTTCTGAGTGTCGAAGAAAAAGTTAAAGTTATCACAGCAATCAAAAATGGCAAAAAGAAAGCTGATGTATGTCGGGAATTTGGTCTCGCAAATTCTACTGTGCAAACAACTTGGAGCAACAGAAAGAAAATTCTCAGTGCTTTTAAAGAATGTAGCTTACGATGCAAGAGACTACGGAAGCCTGAATGGCCAGATATCGATGAAGCTCTGCTGAAGTGGTTCAACCAACAAAGAAATGCAAATGTACCAATAAGTGATCCTCTTCTCAAGATGAAGGCTATAGAAATTGGCAGCTTTTAGGCTACTAAGATTTTGTAGTGCTGCTTGGATTGACAGATTCAAGTTGCGTCATAGCATTGCTTGTGGGAAAGTGTCCGGGAGAGGCAAATTCTGTGGACTGTAAAACGACAGATGAATGGCTTAAGACTGTGTGGCCTGAAGTGAGACAAAATTACTCTAATCGCGACATTTTAAATGCCGATGAAAGTGGACTATTCCTGACAAAACTCTGAAATTTAAAGGAGAAAAATGTGTTGGTGGAAAACTAGCCAAGGACATAGTTACAATTCTTGTTTATGCTAATACAGATGGAAGTGAGAAGAGGGAATTGGTTCTCATTGGAAAGTCAAAGAACCCAAGATGCCTGAAAAAGTCTTAAGCTTGCCTGTTCGATACTGCTCAAACAAAAAATCTTGGATGACAGCTGATTTGTTCGAATCCGAAGTGAGACGATGGGACCGTGAATTGGAAGATGTCACAGAAAAATTTTGCTGCTTCTTGACAATTGTCCTGCCCATCCAGACCTTAAGAACTTAGACAACATTAAACTGGTGTTCCTTCCAGCAAACACCACAAGTGTGTTGCAACCTATGGACCAAGGCATTATCAAGAGCCTGAAATGTCACTTCTGCAAAATTGTGCTATTGCAAATGATTGAATGCATCGACAAAAAAGAATACAAAATAACCTTATTAGATGCAATACGATACATTGCAGAGGCTTAGAGTTCTGTTACCAAAGAAACAATCTGCAACTGTTTTCAACATGCTGGATTTACTTCCGGGATGCAACAAGACCTGGATATCACTGAAAGAAATGATATCGATGATCTGCCTTTGTCCGAGTGGGTCCGGAAAAATTGCAATGATGATTTAGGACAGCACGATTACGATGCATTTGCTATAGTAGATGATGACATTGTTACCATCGAAATGCTAACGGAGGAAGACATAGTTAACGAAGTCAAAGGGAGTAATATCGCGGACGTACAAGATGAGAACAACAATGAAGACAACGAGATCGAGGAACCAGTACCTAGTTTGAGGGAGGCTCTTGATGCCATTAGAATTATTAACCGATTTTACGAGGCAGATTCCCAAGGAAATGAAAATATTGGCGCAGTAAAGGCGATCAAAAAAGATTTGGAAAAGCAGTATTTATGATGACATGTAAAACAAAAAAAAAATCATTGATTTCTTTGCTTAATATACGTTTCCCTTCATTTTTGTTCATTGTATAAGATCATAATTACTGTATAATAAAATTCTATTGTACAATATTGCATTTCTGTATTTTTCTTTTGTTGTTAATAGGTAAATAAATAAATAATAAATGATTCATACAGATTTTTATTGTGAATGAGAACGCAGGACGGCAATTAAGCTTAAAGATATACGGAAATAATATTTAGGCCTATTTACGGTTATAGTGTCATATTGGTTATAGCGACATATATTACTCTGTTTTTGCAATGTTGTTATAACCGAGTTCACCTGTATTTACCAACTTTGAGGATTTGGGTTCAATTCCAAGTCCCATATATTCATTTTTTCAGGAGAGGTCTGGACTGAACAAGCCTTTTGAATTCCATTCTTCAGTCTTCCAGTTGATCCATCATGGATGTTGCTTAGCCTACGGTGGGCTCTAAAAGTGGCTGCTAGCAAAAATATCCCATGTGATTTGGCAACTTAATTCAAACTAGCTTAACAAAGTTACTAGAAAAATAAACAGTTATTTTTTTAATGCCTCTTCCCAATCATTCGCTGATTATTACATATTAGAGCCCACTCCAGCCCAACTGTGATTACTCACATCTGTAATAAAGTAAACAGGATTTTACTATATGTGAATAAACACTCCAGCTGGATCCATCAAAAAATTTGCAGAAGCATACAGTTTGAATTAGTGAATTAATTTATTAGTACATATATGTGATTTAATTGCATACATTTCAAGAAATATATTTGAATTGAAAGAAAAGCATCTAATTTTTATAAAAAACATTGAAAATAGCATGATTGTCATTTTTTTCTTTATTATTTTATATCTCTTTCCTTATTGGATACTAAGCAGCTGGACATTCTAATACCATAGGCTGCCCTTGCTTTTCCACTGTTGTACTTGTGGTAATAGTGGAAAAGCAAGTGAAGAATAGAATGAGGTTGTAAGGGCCAAGTCTGGACACCTAAAAAATCTGGAGGTTAGAAACTGGAATTAAATATGAATACTCCATATGTGAAGAAGTTGACTCTGACCTGTCCTATTTATTATTTTATTATGCTCTTTATTATTTTTATCATTATATTCCATTTATTATTTAACGTATTATATTTTGTTTAAGAGTTAACTTACTTCCATGTTCTCCGTCTTGGTATTTGATAATCACGTGTTACGAAACGGACATTCGTCTTCCGAACGAGCTTTCTCGGTTTGTGACGTCATGTCATCTAAATAACTTTACCACTGATCCGATATAAGAAAATAAGAATGATCTTTTATCGATGTTTTGTTTGGTTTATGATTAAATTGTAAGGAGGATGACATGAACTGATTTTATTCCTGTAAACTAATCTATATTTAAAACTTGTTTGCACGGAATTATGTAAATGAAGCAATGCAAGACTGTACGTCATCTAGTATAAAAGCCTACAACTCTGATAGCTCGGAGAGGTGTCGGTTTCATAGTGAAATTGCTAGAGTGACATTGTTGTTGAATTCTTGTAAAAGACTTACAGTGATTTGAAGTTTGTATTGGTTGTGGAGGTAGTAGAATTTAAGTAGTCTTTATGGTTTATTGATTGTGAATAACTTGGATTTTGGATAATTGAATTCAGATTAAATAAGTTTGGTTGATTATTTGAATTTGTTTTATTAACACTTTGCTTACACCTTTGTAAGTAGGTTCTGAGTCTAATAAATTTTATATTTTTTGTTATTCAACTTGTTTTGAGAATTCATTCAATTTATTAATTTAAGTTACTAACATAGTTTTTGCCAGTTTAGTTCTAACACTTGTTTGATACTTTTTATAGTTGTACGTTTTTCCAGTTGTTTACTTTGTCGGTTAAACATTATTTATAGTTTTGTTAGAAACTAATCAAAGACCTGAGCTCAGGCAGAACTCTGGATTTTGCAGAATCGTGTTTAACCATTAGGTTTAAGCATTTATTATTGATATTCTCACTCACTAGAATTTGCGACTTTGCAAAATAATATCCCTTAAAAATAATTAACAAATGGGAAAACAATCACTACACAAAAAGATATATACAATAACCATAAATCCTATTTTTATTCTTTCACATATATTCAGAATATTTTTGAACTATTAAGCACTCCTTAAACTAATCTGAATCTCAAATAGCACAAAATTTATAAGATAAATTTAACATCTAACTCATGAACATAACATAAGAAAATTCAATCTGTTGAAAAAATCAGGTATAGTATATTCCTTTCTTGCACATGCAACTCCCTATTCCAATATATAGGTGGAACAAAACAGAAATTAAAAGTTAGATTTGGTGAACATTTAACTGCTGTCCAAAAGAGAGAAAATAGATTACATGTTTACAACCACATCAGTCTCTATAACTGTGAAATTAATCAAAACAGAACACAAATACTATATTCAAAAACTAATAATTTATGCTGAAAAATAACAGAACATTTTGAAATAACAACATAATATATATTTAATGAATCAAAACATGAGCATAGAATCACAGACTTAGGAACCTATAGTGCTAGACACTAGATATTAATCTAGCTTTTCAAATTGTTTTTTACTGAACTACATCAGATATTACTTAAAAAGACATCTACAATAAACACTGCATCCATTCCATAAACATGTATAAATCAAATAGTAAGTTACTTAATCTATCCTCTATTATGACCTCTACATGTCTTAACATTCATCAGCTATTCAAAGAATTTCATGCAAAAACTTTTGTAAAATTTAAATATGAATCTCAGTTCATATAAAGATAATTCAATGGGTAAGTTAAACTCTTATAATTTTTTTTTTAATTTCTTTCTAATATTTTAATATTTCATGTAATCCTATAATGTTACTATCATAGAATTACAAACAATTAAGCTTGCAGGAAACTGATAATGGTTTATAACCAAAATACATATTTCCTCAAGGTGTCTGGAAAATTTTGTATAAAACTGATAATAAGGTTGTTTCTTAATCTCTGTGAATATATTCAACTCTTTCTGTTAACCGATGGCAGTTTATAAAATCCACTAGATATGTCTTTATGGATTATTTACATGAACAAATAACTGTTAAGTTTTAATTTGAGGATGGGATAGAATAGCAAGATATGCTATTGCAGAAGGTGGTAAAATTCCAAGGATCTGGCTCTATCAACATTTGGTCCCAGATTTCTCTTGAAAAACTGAATCTGTTGGACTAGAATTGAATCTGGATCCTCCAAGATGGAAACTGACTACTTTACCTTCTTGCCAAATGCTAGAAATTTGTACACAATAATATAATTATACATTCATTTTTATTTTTTACGTGGTATTTTTTTATTTTACTAAATAAAGTGCTGGCAAACATGAAATACACATTTTCCCCACTTTGAATAATAAATAGCATTTATTCAACATTACTATATTCTACTACTTTTTAAAAACATATTGAATATTCTGAGTTCTGATTGTTTAGAAATGTAACCTCCATTTATAACATTGCATCTATAGAAAATTGTGTTTCAACTTATAACAGATTCAAATTACAATTAAAAATTTTAGAATGTAATTCATTGTAAATTGGGTATTTCCTGTACTATATTGTAATTTTAAAGCAGTTTTGCTTTAATGACATTCACCTTTAATAGACATCCCTTTCCCCTATTAGTCCATTAAACTGAAGCTCTATTGTATTCTATTTTGTACTATTCTGCTACACTGCTCCATTTTTACTTTGGAATGCTACAAAATCAGCCCTTTCAGCAGGAAGAATT
>WUQG02055369.1:0-10167 GCA_011317285.2 Androctonus mauritanicus | reverse complement strand
ATTGATCAATACGTTTGCAGCTCCTCATAGTTTCACTGCCGAAGTAATTCGCCGTACCTTCACCTAAACTGTGCGTCTCCATCGTTCATCTTTGCCGATCATCTCCTTTGTTCGTATCCGCCGAGCACCTTTATCGTTTACTACACCGTGCATCTCCTTCTTCCATCATTTCTATCGTCCTGTACAGTGAAGGAAGAAAGCAACGACTTCATCCTCGTTCGATACAGATTGCCGTACGAGTCATTTTCATCTAAATCGGAACTTTTCTTGTTGATTAGATCGACTCTCCAACCAGAGGTATTTATTTGCCAATGAATTGTCGGGAAATAACTTGTAAAGATCTCTCTGTTAAACTAATAAAGGAAGCTGTTGGTTCATTAACAGTAGTCTCTGTGTGTCGAAGTATCCGCCTCATCACCCGTCCTTACCCGCAGCGCGCCGTTGTCCGCCGTTAGGCCTAACGCCTGTCCAATTCGTCCATCGGTCTCGTGGGAGCTCCACACTGGTGTCAGAAGTGGGATTAACGAAGATATTTTGGAAGCAACGAGACCGAGTTGAACGGACGAATATTGTGGACTACACATTTGTAATTTCGAGATGGCTGATGAGGCAGACTCCGCCACTAGAACAGAGACAGCTTCCGGTGGGTCATTCTCCAGCTTTACTGGAATGATCCCCACCTTCGCGGGGGAACCGACACAGCGCGTCACAGACTTCTTCGATACTATCGAAGAAATAGCTACGTTAGCATCATGGACCGAGCGACAGAAACTAGGGATTGCGAAGTGTAAACTCACAGGTATCGCGCGAGAATATGCGTGGCGCGATTTTCGGATAAAAGATGTAAGCGACTATAAAACTTTTAAGATGCAGATGCTCAAAC
This sequence comes from Androctonus mauritanicus, assembly GCA_011317285.2. Lineage (NCBI taxonomy): Eukaryota > Metazoa > Arthropoda > Arachnida > Scorpiones > Buthidae > Androctonus > Androctonus mauritanicus. The sequence goes on along the minus strand of WUQG02055369.1, from coordinate 9,284 downwards.
GGTTCGTTAAAGGACCTTACACGATTAGGCTACAACAATTTCACGCTTGCACGCAGCAGAGAGGGGAAGATGTACAGACATTTGCCGTGAGGCTACAATCTCTTGCGGCAGAAACTATAATTGAAATAGCGAGCGCAAACGAGCAGGAACGAGCAGTAGTAGAACAGTGCCAAAAGAGGGAATTGGACGAAAGGTTGCGGGTCCAATTCCTAAATGGGATTAATGACAGGATTAAGAGAACTGTCATGTCTCATGATCCAAAAACTTTTGAGGAGGCATTATTAGTAGCCACGCGCGAAGAGTTAATAGAGCAAGTGGTCGGCAAGCCGCGCCCTTACGTTGGAAAAATAGACGAAGTCAATGAGACGAATGCCGCCGCAGTTGAGGCAGATACAGTCGAGCAAAATGCGAACGAAACGGAAAGCCTACAGACCGCAATTAGGAAAATGAGCGATAGGCTCGATAAGTTGGAGCCAAAATTAGATAGCAAAAGAGACGCAAAACCATCGATTATCTCGCAACACACACAACCGTTAGGAGCACGAGAGATTCCGCGCTACAAACTACCTATGTCGCCGCAACACTACGAACCAAGCTGGATTCGCTCACAATACATGTATAGGCCGCCACAATACAATTGGTATCCACAACCGCGGCTAAGTGGTTATCCAAATTACATGGGGAGACCAACACCGAGGTTTGCGCCACCTCATACTTATAGCAGACCGCAAAGGGGTCAACGGTTTCGAAATCCATCTCAGCCTCCACAGCGTGTGTTAAGTCGATCACAACCTAGTCCGCAACGAAATCTCCAGGATAAAACTCGTGGTCAGAATCGAAATGGTACAAATTCTTGACTAGGGCGAGGTACACCCGTCCTGAAGCAGCACGGCAATTTGGACAATAAAAAAGCAAAGCCGTCGCATGCTATCATATCAGTGAAAGGGAATCAAAAATATAACAATGATAGATTTAAGAATATTATTCAATTTAAAGGGATGCACGAATCAAAATTGTCTAAGGATACAGATCCAAGCTTAAAATGCTTGGTAAATGGACAGCCAAGCTACCTAACGATCGACACCGGAGCTAAGGTCACTCTATTGTCGAGAACGTTTGTAAGCTCTTTAGGCCGATTTCCATTTCCGCGTCGCGATGCAAATTTAAAATTACAAAGTGTCACGGGACATTTAATACAAACCTACGGAAGATATGAATTTGCCTTCCAAATAGGTCCGCTACAACTCAAACATGCCTGTTTCGTCGTCGATCCGCACATTACCACACCAAATGATGGTATACTAGGTCGCGACATAATCATCAAACACCACTTAACAATTTCGTTGCATAATTCAAAAATAATTTTTGCTAATGGTACGCAGATAAATTTCCAAGGCGGATTGTGCAATCAAACCGCTGTAAAGAAGTCTGTGCAGCAAAACATCGCTGTTCGTACCAGAAACAAAATTAGGGATAGTCAGAAGGAAAGGAAACCCGACATACAGTCTAGTAATTGCCGCGACGGCGCAAAAACTGTTTATCTGATAAAGGATGAGATTGTTCCGCCAATGTCAGAGGTTATCATATTAGCGAAAGTCACAGGTATTAGACATAAAAACCAGGTGGGGGTGATAGAATCGGAAGACTTAAGCGTACCGGGGCTAATAACAATGGATATATTAGTCCAAACTAAAGCACGAGGCAAGGTCCCTGTTAGAGTGATGAATATAACGACCAATGCGATAAAATTACACAAACAAGATACAGTAGGCAAATTTTTACATGCGATAGAAGAAACTGAGGAGCAGACAAATAATGAAAGGTCACAAAATTCTGATGATATTACGAACATGAGTCAGAAGGAATTTGGAAACCTCTTCGATTGGACAAGAATGGGAAAAGACAAGAAGAAACCATTATTAGCTTTGTTATACAAATACAAATACGTCTTTGCGATTAATAATTTCGATCTAGGATACTGCGATATTGTTCAGCATGAGATAAATACAGGCGATAGTCCGCCGATATATCAGTCTCCTTATCGAATACCTTACGCTCAGAGGGAAAGGATGAATGAAATTGTAGAGGAAATGTTAGAACATGGAGTAATTGAACATTCGAGCTCGCCTTGGTCAGCACCAGCGTTGTTAGTTAAAAAGAAAGATGGTACTTATCGTTTCGTCATAGACTATCGGAAACTTAATTGTGTCTGTGCGCAGGATCCGTTTCCGATTCCACTGGTGTCAGAGAATCTCAGTTTGATTGGTAAAGCAAAGTATTTCAGCACGATGGACACGTTATCCGGATTTTGGCAACTCCCATTAGCGGAGGAGTCGAGGAGCAAGAGTGCATTTTCTACACCGGACGGCCACTATCAATTTCGCCGTATGCCGATGGGACTCCGCAATGCTCCCGCGACTTGGCAACGGGCCGCTAGCCACATTTTGCATGGCCTGCGGAACAAGATATGTTTAAACTATTTAGACGATATCTTAGTATTTAGCAAAGATTTCGAGAGCCATTTAGAAAGACTCGAAATGGTATTGAAACGGTTAGAAAAGGCCGGAATAAAGCTGAAGCCAAAGAAGTGTCATTTTCTACAAAGACAAATAAAGTTTTTAGGCCACGAAATTTCGGAAGAAGGCATTAGACCGGATTCTTCGAAAATAGAAAGTGTGATCAATTTTCCAAGACCTAAAAATGATACCGAAGTGCGTTCATTCTTGGGATTAACGGGTTACTATAGGCGACACATCGATTCTTATGCGAAAATAGCTAAACCTCTTACAACATTACTAAAGAATGACACAAGATTTAATTGGGACGATTCGTGTGAGGAAGCATTCCAAAAATTGAAAGAAATCTTAACTACAGCTCCATTGTTGCGCTCTCCTGATTTTACGCAACCATTTATCCTTTCTACAGACGCTTCTGGATACGCTATAGGCGCGATCTTGTCACAGCGTGACGAGCGCGGAGAATTACCGATAGCATATGCCAGTCGACAACTTAGAGCGCCCGAGGTTAACTACAGCGCTACCGAGAGAGAGTGCCTCGCAATAGTATGGGCCGTAAAATATTTTAGGCCTTATTTGTATGGTCGTTCATTTGAGATTCATACTGACAGCCGACCTTTGCGATGGTTATTAAATGTTAAAGATCCAAGCTCGAGATTAGCTCGATGGAATTTACAACTTCAAGAATACAACTTTAAAATCATTCATAAGCCCGGCAAAACACATAGGAATGCTGATGCGCTTAGCCGTATTCCTATAGCCGCAATTGAAGAATTTAATCCAATATTCAGCATCGAACAAATAGGAGAACAGCAAAAGTCTGATACGAAATGTAAGGAAATTATTCAAGAATTATCTCAGATTGATACTTCTAATCGAAATGATGAATACGCCGACTATTTTTTAGATGGTAGTGGTATACTATATAAACAGAAACAATGTCAAACGCGAAGGGAAGTTTGGCATCAGTTGGTAATACCTAGATCAATGGTAGGGTATATACTAAAAATTTTTCATGATGCACCCATTTCAGGTCATGTTAGTGCTAAAAAGATGCGGAAAAAGATAGAAACGCAATTTTTCTGGCCAAATATGCATAAGGATATAGTTAAATACTGTGAGAGCTGCAATCAGTGCGCGATACGCCGCAGACAAGACAACAAACGCCAAGCACCAATACAGACTTTTCCTAAATTAACACAGGTCTTTGAAAGAACCGCTCTTGATATTGTAGGGCCATTACCCGTCACTAGATTAGGTAATAAATATATTCTTGTCTTTGTGGATCATTTCAGTCGATATGCGGAATGCATACCGTTACCGGAGATAACCGCAAAGACCGTCGCAAAAGCTTTCGTTCTGAATGTGGTTTTAAGGCATTCAGTGCCCAAGCAATTGCTTACCGATCGCGGTACAAACTTTACATCCAGGATAATGAGAGAAGCTGCTGAAAGTCTAGGGATAAGACGACTTCTGACGACAGCCTATCATCCTGCTTGTAACGGCGTGGTGGAACGCCTTAACAAAACCCTCATCGATATGTTAGCGTATTATGTAGAAAAGGACCAGACACAATGGGACGAGATGCTCCCATATGTCCTATTTGCATATAATACAACTACACATGCTTCGACAAATGAAAGTCCGTTCTATTTATTATACGGACGAGATCCAAATTACCCATTTGACGTAATTACTAAACCAAACACTGCTATCCATGATGTAGAAGAAAACTTTGTAACCGAATTGAGACTTCGATTGAAAAAGGCTCATAGTTTGGCCCAACAACATTCACAAGCCGCAGCCGAAAAACGCAAAACTTATCACGGCATTAAGACAAAACCATTCAAATTCTCAGTAGGTGATAGAGTTTTTGTGAACCAAGTCTACATTCCACAAGGCTTAAAACGCAAATTCTATCCCAGATATAGCGGACCTTATCGAATATTGGAGGAAACGAGCCCAGTTAATTTTGTAGTAGAAGATATTAAAACAAAGAGAAAATTATTAGTACATGCTAACCGTCTAAAACCTGCAATCGCCCGAATGGAGTTCGAACAGGTAGAAGAATCGGATCAGGTTAGAGCACGACCCGATCCTGAGACCGAGAGAACTCTCGAACCAGAGATTGATCCTTGGGACGAATTGATATTCTCTTCTTTAAAGCCAGAGCTCAGAGTCTGCGATAAACAGGACGAATCAGCCCCAAGCACAAGCTCCCTGTCTCAGGTCTATCACGATTATGCTTTGCGTAGTCGGGGAGCGGTCCCGGAAGTAGAATGGGTTCTCCCTACTTCCTCGCGTTCTAGGATTCCAAGGAAAATAGATATTTAATGATAATTTAGCAATAAACAGATTTCACTTGCACATGATAGAAACAATTAAAAGAATACACATGTACATAAGAAAACAAAAATCGATTTGATATAATTTATTTACAGATACCTACGAGAACTGACGATGGAAAGTAGAAGTATCATATTTATGATAATTGTTTTAACAACATATAATATGGCCAACAAAACTACATTGAACAAAGGGATCGTCTTCGTGAATCAGGGAAATTTTCTTCTCACTACTAGTCACTGGACTCTCGTAGTTGATATAACTCTTGAGGAATACGATCTACAATTACTACGATTAAGAGAACATTTGCAAAGTTTAAGGCAATTGATAAGGGAAGCACAAAAGAAAAGCGACGGAAATACAGCATTATTAGGATCTTTATGGAACTACACTGCCACAGAAGCTAAAAATTTAGATCGAATCTTAAGGGATCAGGATACAGAATATCGGGATTTAAAATCATTAGTAACATTAAATATCAATAAGAAGAAAAAGAGAGCGCTTATCGATTTAGGTGGAGATCTATTGAAATTCCTATTTGGTACCGCTACGTCTAAAGAGGTCGAAGACCTCAACGAAAGGGTGTCACAAATAAAAACCGGACAAGAAAGCATAGTGCACATTCTAGAAGCACAGGCAACCGTATTAAATGACACATTAGCTGCCGTAAAGGATAATCGTCACCGCATTAAAATGTTAATACAAGGCCAAGAGCATTTAATTAAAACAATGCATACTTATAGCTACTCATTCTTTTTCGGCACGGCGCTACGATATATGGAAGGTGCAATCGCCGAATTTAGGTCACAAATAACAAATCTACGAGTAGCAATAGAGGTATTAGAACAAGGACGCCTAAGCGCATATTTTGTACCAAGACGAACACTATTAGCCGCTTTAATGGATATAAATAACCATTTACCCGTTGATATGTCATTAATAGAGCCAGTCCGACAAGACAATCTATTTAAATATTATCAATTGATCACTGTGACTGCAGTAGCACTTCCAAACACACTAAGGTTATTTATTGATATACCATTAATGAACCCTGATCAGTTTTTCGATCTATTTGAAATCGTAAGTTTTCCTGTACATTATCCGAAAATTAACATGTTTGCATATTATCGCACGGATTATACCTTTATCGCTCTATCAAAGAATCGTCAATCATATATATTACTTAACACCTATGAAGTACTGAAATGTCGCACGGGAATAATATCAATTTGTTCTCCGGAAACGGCTATTTGGCAGAGTCCGTATCAAAACTGTGAGTATGCTCTATTCATGGGATTTGATGCGATGGTCGCTCAGCTCTGTGATAAGCGACTAGCGACCACGCATCAGCCCGTGTTTCGGAGATTAGATCAAATCGGGACATGGATTTATTCAACTGCAGAAACGCTAAGTTTGGTAGTTGAATGTCCCCGATTAACTAATACAGTAACACAACCTCAAATTATTAAATTATTAGGTACAAACATTCTTAATTTACCAAACTCATGCACAGGTCATTTACCTGGTATAAAACTGACTGCACATTTTCAACAGAGGTCTACATTAAAACTTACAACGAAAACACATCTTATTTTTCCGATGGTGACAGATATATTAAACAAATCGGAAATTGATTTAGTCCAGACTTACAATAATTACATGTCAAGGAATATTGGAATAGAACAAACCTCGATAGACACATCATTAGATGCTGCTAGTAATACATTACAAAATATTAAATCAAAGGTTAACAAACTTAAAGAATCACTTTCGTCTGAACAAAGAGTTACGCGAGATTATTTTAAGGAAATAACCTCAGGAACATCTAGTTTACTTATAATCGCTTTAATTATTATCCTTATATTGATTAGAAAACGTTTGCGATGTATGTGTATCAGTCATACGAAAGTTTCTAATCGTAAGAAGGCAGAAAGCGATGACACTAACGTTTCACCAGAGAGCAGTCCGCCACGGGAGACGTTAGAGTTAGCACCGCTTTCTTCCTCTCACTCATCCCCTGCATCGAAAGAAGAGGGCAAACAAAGACTATATCCTACTTTATATGTTAATGAGGAAACACCGTTGCGTATTTAGCAAGTAATTCTTAGTGCGTTACAAATTATATCTAAATTAAATAAATATTTATCCAACACGTATAAGATTTGAATATTTTTTTTGTAACTGTAAATTGTTATTATTATTTTTATAAATAAACATGTATGAGCAGATAAATGTTAGAACAATTTATACTTCTTTATTTACAGCAGCAGCACATGGCGGCTGAACAAGAGCTCGTTCCGGTAACATATACAACTATTGACTCTTCTCAGATAGCAGCAATGTTCGAGTGCCCAGTCTGCTATAACATTAGCAGACCCCCTATCCATACTTGCATGGCGGGCCATATAATCTGCTCTATCTGTTATCTTCGTATCGACGATAGGTGTCCTACATGTCGAGGACCGCTAGGAATTCATAAAAACTTAATTCTCGAGAAAATTGCTCAATTAATATCCTATTCCTGTGCATTCTCTTCAAGCGGCTGCACTGTTATTTCAACTTTAGCTGAACTTTCGATGCACGAAAAAGAATGTACCTTCCGACCTTGTTCATGTCCGTATGTGGACTTCGAATGTAATTGGATAGGTGAAATAGATCAACTTTTAACTCATTTAAAGGCAGAACATAAAGACCTGGCATTTATCGTGAACAAAAGAGTCTGTTTAATGATAGCACATGTAAATTCTCAAACTCCGCGGACATGGATGATATTGTTACGATGTTTCCAGTCTTATTTCCTAATTAATATTACTCAACAAAAACAAAATCAAAGTTTTCAATTAGACGTAGTAACTCAATTATTCGGAAGAGAAGACGATGCTACGAAATTTAAATATTTAGTTTCCTTTAAATCCAAGGTCAAGAACATTTACTTTGACATTCCTATGGCTGGGATCCAAGCTGACATACATCAAATACAAAAAGATTGTACAGGTGCCCAGATAGGAGAAAAAGATATCTCTCATACTGAAGTGGGAGGAATTACAGAAATGATAATAACAATTAAAAAGAATTAATATCATTCCAAGATAAACAATATGGCAAAAATAATAGGAATAAAAGAAAAGATGAAAAAGAGAGTCATTCACCTCCTCCTTCCTTTTTTTTCTCTTTTCATTTCTCCTTCTACATATATATATTGTTTGTATATGATTAAATGAAAATTTTAAATTAAAATCTAAATAAATCAACTAGGACTATCTTATATCTGTCCCTAGGTGCGTAGTACGAAAATGACGGACGGATGGAACGATGGATGGTCCGATGACCCATCCACCAACTCACCATGGAATGTGGTACCCGTACCACAACAATCAGAAATGATCCGATCCAACTCTATGGCAGACGCATCTGTTATTTTTCAAGCATTGGCATTGGGCCAGAAGAAGAGGAATGAATCTCCCAATGATCTTAAGGTTGCAATCCTACTCCCGGTCGCCATGAAGTGTCCTCGAAGTCTTCGAGGACAATTGGAAGATTTTAATTTACACAACAGTATAACATCAGTGATAGAGGCGATAAATCATCCTCCGGCTCAAGATGTTCCCCAGGATACACCACATGCTATAAATGAAATTCCTCCTGCCACTCCCAACCAAACGAGCGCAATAGATACCGTTCCATTACATGCAACTGAAATAGATTTAACAAATCGGGTCCCCCACAACGAGAGATTCGGAGGAGATCGGCTAACACCCCCTCCGACTCGCGCTGTTGGGAGGAGTCGCCCATACCATCGTCATAATTAAAATGATTATTCAGTGTCATATTCCTAATAATATGAAAGTATATAAAATGTTATTATATATCTAATCTTCAAACCGTATATATATAGCCTATATACTTTTCAATTAAAAATTATACACTTACATGTATTCATATATTATCATCATTATTATTATATTATTATTATTATTATAAATATCAACGGTTATTTTGTTATTATTATTCTATTATTATTGATTATTCTGACAATAAACATATTGCTTTTCTTATGCATGAGTTTTTGTTTTAGAAAAAAAAAAATTCACACCACTGCTACAAAGTCGGTTCCCATATCGGTCAAACAATAGAGAGAGGTTTCTCGCGATCATTTGTTGAGAAAATGGAAAATAATTATCGGAATCAATAAATTAATATTTTCCTCTGGGTTGGATATATAAAAAAATAATATATGCAATGGTAAAATGAATCTATCCAATAGATCATTTTAGAAAGAAGGGAATATTGTGAGGGACAGGAGTTCGATTGAATGCGATGTGTCTTTCCTCTTCTTCAGATCTCGTTTTTTTTGTTTGTATAAAAAGGGGGAGAAACGGAGAATAGAATTTGGAGAGGAGAGGAGAGAGAGACGCATCGAAA
>WUQG02055358.1:0-10167 GCA_011317285.2 Androctonus mauritanicus | reverse complement strand
AATCCATTCAGCCGTTCTTGCGTTATAACTATACATACACTCTCAGGCATTTCAGATTTATAATATATATATAGATACTTGTACTATACAATAATCATTTATAAAACAAAAATCTGAACTAGCTTGTAAGACCTTAGAATAAAATTTTATTCTAAGGTCCTACAAGCTAGTTCAGATTTTTGTTTTATTCTAATTTGTGACCTAGTTGTCAATTTGGTATAATCATTTATAATATTTATACATTTCATTATCTGCAAACTGCAAAATTTTTTATATATTTTTCAAAAGTTGCAAATTTATACATGATTTGATATATTAGTTAAAATAATAACAGCATTGTTTTTATTAATATTAATGATATTTTAAAATTGTATTTTATATTAAAAACTCTCAAAATAATCCAGCAGAAAATATTTCATAAATTTACATTATGCTTAATGTGTTAGCAGAATATTATAAATTTATAAAACTTTTGCCTTCTGCCAAAACTTGATTTAATCATGCATTTAACTTGGAAGCTTAAATAAAAGGCTACTTATACTTTTATTTTGATTTTCTTGAAAAATATCAACTTATATTAGACGAATATTAAATTTTTGGCTGGATTCAAAGTGAAATCAGGATAGAAGTTGACTGGTTCATTTTCTGGGATGCACTCACAAAGTAGGAGAGAGATCTCAATAAGAAAAAACCATGATATGCTAAAATTTAATACCAGTTAAAGTCATAATTCTAAAATAATAAACAGGATAATGAGAAGTTCTAGATTGTTTGATAAAACTTCTAGAATTCAAACTGAGAATTTTTACTAATATATGGTAGATTTTTGATTAAATTCTCAAAAATTTGTATTTGTATATCCTTATGTATTAGATATATGGCTAATAAATCAATATAAGAAAAAATTTGATAATTTGCAATGTTTTCTTATTTTATTTCATAATTATTAAAATCTTACTTAGTAAACTGTTCTTCAGCTTCCTCAGCAGTTAATGCTTTATATCTTTGAACTGGAGCAAAATTATACCATTCACTAACAGGATATGCTTCAAATACACCATCCACTGACTGCATGAACACATAATATGAAGTATTTTCTGCTACTCCACCTTCTCTGATACCTTTAAATCTGAAATTATTACAAAATTTATATTATAAGAACTATTATAGTTATGGTTTTTTAAAAAATAATACAATAAAAACATTTTACAGAGTGATTATATTTCTAAGGACCAGCCATTTTTGTCAAAAAATATGAAAAACAGAAAAAACTCAAACCATGCATTTTATTTATTTCTTTCTAATTAAAATCCATGAAAAAATTTTATTTTGCATATCCACTCAATAAGCATGTATCAGAACCACCTCTCCAGAAAGTCCTTCAAGAATTAAGAAATTGGATCATTGTTTCCAACATATATCTCTCTTTACAGATTCAATTGAATCTGTAAAAAGAGATATATGTTGGAAACAGTATGGCAAGAACATTATTATTGAATTGATGTATCTGACTGACACAGACTCTCAAGTTGAAAGTTTGTAATGCAAAATAAAACTTTGAATTTTGCTAACCATTGATTTACATCATGTTATTATATCATTAATAGTTATTTTATAATAAACATATGAAACTATTACCATTATTTTGAATCACTCTGTATATATAATTACAAATTACTGTGAAAATATTCATAATTTTTAAACAATAATGAAATTTTTTAATTAATAAAATTCATTGATATATTTAAATTACAAGAGAAAAGAATAGCATGGATGATGATTTTTATTTTATTGCCATTGATAATGGGTGTGTGCTGAAAAAGTGTGTGACAATTTGTGCAGAAAATGTTATTATTATTAATAATTTAATTTGTTTTTTGTATAAATAAAATAATACAAAAATAATGAAATAATTTCATACTTCTTTCCACCTCTTCCTCCAACTTCCAATATCCAAGGTTGATCTTCGGGATTATATTTTTTTGTTATAATTCCATATTTCTTCTTCCTTGCTTCTTCTCTTTGTTCTCTACCAAATTCACTTCCAGCACCATATTTTGGAAGTTCTTCATCAGTTTTATATTCTTTAATATTATTTTCTCTTTCAAGTTTTGCCTAAAGAATTAAGAATTTTAAGATCAAAAATAGATATAGAGATTTAATCAAAATTAATACTGATAATTAGATACATAAATATATTTAATTATAATAATATGTACAATAATATGTATCTAATTATTAGTGAATTTCACAAATACTGTATTTACTTGATTGTGTAAGCTAAGTGTTTTTTTTTTTTTTTCAATTTTTTTAGTTTCCCAAATTGCCCATCACTTTACAATTGATGTCATTCATAGGAGATCAATAAAGAAGGTAATGTTGCTTACTGACCAAGTGTTTACAGAATATCAAACAAACATGCATAATTTTCCATCCTCTCTTTGTTAATGACTCATCTGAAAAGAATCATATATTTCAGAAATCGTATCAATAGGATACAAAATACCTTACCTGTGACAATAAATCTACATACATTCCATGCGTTATAAACAGCAAAGAAAGCAGACTCATTTATATTAGTACATTAGAAACCTTTTTATCAAACAAAATACTTCACTTGAGCTATAGTTTACAGTAAAATTCATTATAACTCTGCATCAGGCTTATCAATATAAGCCTAGAAATATTATTCCTTCTAAAACTCTGAGGAAATAAATTTATGGAAATCTAGCAAATACATCCAATCACCACTTTGTGAGTCCTCCTTTTGCAGCATACATTGGCAACTCACCTTGGCATCAATTTGACATAGGCACAACAAAGATCTGGTAAAATGTTGACCCATGCTTCTTGAAGAACCATCCTCAAGAATCTTTAGTTTGAGACTTGTATTTTCAAACCTGTTTCTCGAGTACACACAGTTTCTCAATTGGTTCAGATCAGAAGAATTTAAGACCTATTCCAGGACTTGGATCCTATTATTGCAAAGCCAAGCACTAGTGGAGCATGCAGTATGTGGCTTCACAAGAATTTTGCTGGAAGATCAAATCTCCCTGTGGATGAAAGCAGGAAATGTTCTAAAGATTTCCTGGTAGTATTATGCATTGATACACCCATCATACAAAACCAAATCACTTATTCCAGAAGAGCCAAAACACCCCCAAACTTGCACAGTACTTGAAAACTTTCCTTCTTGTTTCATACAGCTTTGTGGAGTCCTTCATTTGGCTTGCAGATGACTTTCTATCTGATATTTCTGTATAGGATTAGGAAGACTTATCAGACCATTACATCACCTTCCTCTAGTCAGTTTCTGTCCAAGATTAGTGGTTTCGGCCCATGCCAACCTCTTCTTTTGCTGAACTGGTGTCAACATAAGTTTTCACTTACTCTTGTAAGAGCCATATCTCATGTCATGTAGCCTGGTTCATCAAGATATAGGTTGGGCTATGTGTTCAATCCATAGTTCTGCAGCTTCCATGAATGTACCAGGTCGGTGTTTAACAACAACGTGACATATAACTCTATCTTCCCTGGCAGCAGTCTTTGGTAGACTACTATTGCTGCATCCAGACATGATGGAACTGGTCTTCTCATAATGTTTCAGAAGATTCTGACTATAAATTCATTTAAGCCCAATTCTTGAGCAATCTGTCACATAGCTGTTCCATTTTGTCAGATATGGAAGATTTTTTTGCATATTTGCAGTTCTAATCCATTTCTTGCCATTTTTTCCAACTTGTGAAGTATACAGAAATTGCACCAGATTTTATACTCTCTTTCATTTGCACAAGTTGACTGGATACATCACAAATCAAGAAAAAATTGCACATCCAGCCAAGCATCATTTGCCAAATGTTTGATTTGCATAATTTTATTGCCTCAGCATTTGGAAAAAATAATGTTTCTAGGTTTATATTGACAAGCCTGATGCAAGGTTTGTAAAGAATTTTGTTGTAAACCATAGCTCAAATAGAATATTTTGTTTGTTAAAGAGATTTCTTTACTAATATAAACGAGTCTGCTTTTCTTACCATTTATAATAACAATTCATGATGTGCATGTGGTAAGATACTTTTGAGAAATTTATTCAGTTTATTATTAGTTATTGCTCTATACTATTTTTATGAGAAAAATCTTTTACTAAAATCATATCATACATATTTTTGACAGCCTATAGTATGAAGGGGGAAATTATGCAAATTTTATTGTAAATCTAGAATAAATATACCATATTAGTCCAAATAAAATATAAGGCTTAAAAAGTAAACAATAAAAAAAATAGGATATTATCTGTAATTTCAACTTTTACTAGCATTCTACTTTGAATGTTTGTAAAAGTTGTACTACTTTGTATTTTAAAACAGTCTTTTATTATATTTCATTTGTTTACAACTTGAAAATATTATCTAAAAATTTTTATATACAAATTTGAAGTATTGTAATTAAAATAATTCCAATTTAATAAATGCTTTTACTTATTAATAAAATCTATTAATATTTATATTTTTAAATTATTAAATTTATAATACTCACATATGTCCATTTTTTAACATCAACATTTAATGAAGTATTAAATCTCATCACATTTAAACATTTCTTATTCGAGCTGAAAACAGAATTTTATTAGACTATATTCTATTATATACTATTATAATAATATAAATTCAAAATAAGACTTTATCATCATTTAATTTAAAAATACATTCATTTTAAATAATTATTTCTATTAAAAAAATTATATCATTATTATTATTTTACATATACCATATGAAAAAATAATTTTATATATTTTTTAATTTTTATCAGTTTTATTTATCTTCAACTGCCAAATATCACACATATTCAAACAGAGCACTATTTATCAGTAAAATGAAAAAGCTTTATTATCCTCAAAATTTTTTCAATTGTAATTGCCGATCATTATCAGCTTATAGAATAATATAAGAAGTATTTATATTGTTCTATCAGCTAATGATGATTATCACTTGCAATCAAAAATATTTTGAGAAAAATAAAAAAGTTTTTTCATTTTACTGCTAAATAATGTTCTGTTTGAATATGTGTATTCATAAAAATAAGCAAGTGTAAAATAATTACAGTTAATTCTTCTATAATATGGGAATTACATTCCAAAATTGCATATGTTATGAAACTATATATCAATGATAAAATAGCAATTCCATTCTGGTGATTTAGAAATTTTTAGCTAAATTTATCCAGAACATAAAATTGAAAAGTTCTCATAAAAACACTGATAATAATAGTTACACCATATTCTTTTTGTATAGTTAAAAAAAAAAAACAATGTAATAAATGTCAAAAATAATGATAAATTTTATTCAGAATATTAATTTGATATGTTTTGATTGTACATTATGTAATTAGGAACTTAATCATCATCTTAAGATCGCCAAAGATGACTGATATTTTATTATCTTTCACTTCTTGTTGTTTTTGTTATCATTTGTATAAAAAAAAAAAATGAATAAATATATTGTATATAAATGAACAGTATATTATTATTATTATTATTATTAAAAAACTGACTAAAATTGAGCTGTGCAGTAATTTCTTTACTTTTATTTTATCATTTTTTTATATTTAATGATAACAGAAGTTTAAAGTAAATATGTCATTATGAAAGGATTAAGAAAAATAAATGTTTAGACAGTTCTCTACTATTTCTTTAAAATATTATTTATTACCACTATATATGCGAAAATATAAAGTAACTTGTGATATATAAAATAATAAAATATTAAAAAATACAAATAATTTTTTTTTTTAAACAAAAACATATTTTTCAAATGATTGACAATAAAAAAAAAATGCTTTTCTTTTATTAAAATTTAAAAAACTTCACTTTATACAAACATTTCCTACCCTCATTATTTTATGTTCTAATTCTTTTCTGTTAATTTTAAAACAGAAATTATAAAAAGCTTTACTGCTTAAATTCTATATAAAAAATAAATTTAATAAAATTTTCTCTTCTAAAAATATAACAGAATTATAGGTATAAGATATTTTCTGTATATAATATTTATTATTTTCATATTTGGGATTATATTATGTTTTCATTTTTTTTAATTACAAATTGAAAATCAATAATATTTATGGCAATCAGAAATTGATTTATCTATATTTATGATCAATTTGAAAGTGACTCATTCATCATAATAAAGAGATACAAAATCATGAACTTACTCAGGAATTCGAACAACATATTCTTGGCATCCTTCTGATCCTTGATTAATCTAAAAGCAAGAAGTATGAAATTGTTATATCTACACTATAAACTTTAAAGATAAACAGCTTAAATTAATTAATCGAACATTAAATGAATGAAATTTATCTATCTAAATATATCAAATTATATGATTCAGTTTAGCTAAAAAAAAGTAAATTTTTTTACAATACATTGTTATAATAACTGAATTCTTTGAATATACATTCATGTTGAATGACATATAATAATAATTTTTTAATTCATTTGGATTAAAAAAAATTCATAGAAATTATTATTATTGGATATTAATTAAGTTTTTGAATAAAAAGCACGTTATAAAAACATAAAATGTTTTTTATTCAAAAACTTAATATTGAAATATCTAGAATTTCTTTCAAATCATTTATATAAATTTTGAAATTATTCAGAGTGAAAGTTCTTATTCTAATTTATTAATAATTTGATAACAAATTTTATTATATTATGTTTTTTTATTTACATTATTAATAATTTTTGATTGTATACGAAGATGCTACGTACATTTTTATAATGTCAACCATTTTATTTAAAGAAATCTTATATTTTTTTAAAAAGCAAATTGAGTATTTTGAAATTTAATTCCAGATGAAATTAGATAAGTAGAATAAGAAACATATATTATATACTCTGTAAATCATTCAGATGCTAATTTACGGCATAAATTGGAATATGCAAAACAAGAACATTTTAGTATATATTTCAATGTAGGTATTCCAGAAAATTCTTATAGTTATTTAGATTATTCTCATTTATTCCATTTAAATAATGTAAAACTATCACTCAAAGTAGTTATAGGTTATTCAACATTGAGTTTCTCCCTCAGTCCAATCTGCACAAGTAAATTTTTCTTCTGTCATTTCATACAAAACAATGATAAATTTCTAATAAAGAACAAAGGTAAACAGATAGGAAATGGAGGAATGAATAAAAAATTGACTTGATGTTGCAGAAGAATAAAATAGTGATACCAAATTATAGTCACTTGTTTGTGCTTAATGTTTTCTTTGGCATATGATCATGTTATGTCAATATATTTATAGGCACCTTGCTTGCATGATTGTGATATTATTCATCTTCCAATTTGCAATTTTTGTGCAGAAAGCAATACATATTCAAATTTTATTGCTATCTTGTGAATACAGCATTTGATTTTGCAATTTGCCTTGCAGATGATAATTTTTAATTTTCTATATCATAAAATAATGAAAATTTTTGCATAGCTCTGAGAAGTAGGATATTTTCTTCAAATTTCTCTGAGAAAACATAAATGAATAATGTGTAAAATAAGAACTTTGTGCATTAATATAGTTTTACAAGAAATTTTGAAAATTTTTAATTTGATTTAATTAATGCAATGAAAATTTTATTTGTAAATATCTAGATTAAAATAAGAGGTTAATGTTAATATAAAAACTTTATTTAATTTTACACCGTTTTTACTTTCCCATAGCTGAATGTCTTTGGAAATTTATGGCAATCATAAGTAATTTCAATTCTTTTTGATGACTATTTTCATGATTCTCAGAAAAGTGTAATAATTTTGTAAATAATTCTCATAAATATGTATAAATAAATGATATTTTTTGATATAAGTGGTCTGAGAGGTATTGGAATACTTTTGGCAGAGATATATATTTGTCTGTCTATATTCATTCATATTTCAAGGACTACTGCAAAATTTTAGCTAAATCAGGTATGCTATATAGAAATGCGCTGCTATTAGCAAGATTATTTTTTGGAGAAGCAGAATATCAGCATTTTTTTAAAAACAAAAAGAATATAGAATCCCTACTATATCTTACCTATGACAATTAAGCAGTAGCATCGAACGATGAGTGTCGGATGTTTTCAGATTTTATTTTGAACTTTTTATTCTATACGCTACCTACCACTCATTCATTGATATAGATTGTATTTGTGTTTATAGCTTTTGCGGATTTTTGTGACTGAGTTATATTTAATTGAAGACGTTAGTAAAAATATAAACATTTCATTTCAACAGATCAGAGTATTTGCATGCAACGTGTCAGAATATTAACAACAGGTTACACATATACAGGTGGGCGAGTGTCACACTCAAATTAAAATCTTGCCTGAATAAAACAATGTTTAAGTTAAGTAACCTTAGATGTTAATATAAAATCCAAATAGATTATCAGAGAGAAATTATTAGATGTATATTTATATTATTTGTATAGATAAATATTTATATAAACTAACTTTTGTCGTAGCAATTCTTCCGGCGACAGATTGCCCACCCGGATAGTCTACCATTTTGAGTGTTGATTCTGAAAGAACAGTGCTGCCAATGCCATATAAAATATAAATAATCTACATGAATAACGATTATCATTACCAATTATAGATTAATATTATAAACAAGATTTATAAAATAAAATACATTAATTTTACATTTCTCAAGGCAGCACTCCTTTGAAAATGTTTATGATGGAGTCCGGGCCCGGCCCGTCGATTCCTGGCTCACAATCCGGCTGACCCCTCCGCAGAGGTGGGCAGCCTGTGGAAGAAATTATTTCATCCCGTCAGTTAATATTCTTCTAAAATGGAAAATGGCGTCATCTGTTGCCAAAACAATAAAATCAAAAGTTTTAAGAGAAAGCTTGGTTCTTGAAAGTCTGCAGTTCAGAAACAAAATCTGTCGAACTTTCCATCTCTTCTTAATCGGCAGAAGATAAAGACCTGGGAAAGCTGAAAGACCTATTCTTGATCACATTTCAAGGCTGAAAGATGCAATAGATAAGTACTTTCCACCGAGAATATTGATTGGATTATATCACCGTTTGATTTTCTTTTTTTTGTCAACAGATGACCCCACTTTCCACTCAGTAAGAGTACTAAGTGGCGGGGCGAAACAAGCCTTCCACAGGCTGCCCACCCCTGCGGAGGGTTCAGCCTGTGGAGGACGGGGATCGACGGCCCGGGCCCGGATCCCTTGATAAATATTTTCAAGGGGTGGGATCCGAGACTCGAACCCGGGTCCTCCAGAGTGGAAAGCCGAAGCGTTTCAACGCGGCCAATCCGGCCGACTCACCGTTTGATTTGCCAATGTGGAGAAATAGATTTCACAGCTTGCGAATGAAATGAATTCATTGATCACTGTGCTGATTCCACACTCAAAATTAAGTTACCAAGCGGGTGAGATATCGGCTGTTTTTTGACTTGGACTAACAGAAACCTGAATCTAGTGAAAAAAAGCAACACACCTACTTTTGCCATTTTCAATTTCATATTTGTGCGAGCAAGCCTTCTCTGCTATGACTACAATAGAATCCAAAGGAAGAAATAGAGCTCAGCCTTGAGGATGATATACGTGTCTTTACCAACTGTTAGGCTCAATATCAAAC
This sequence comes from Androctonus mauritanicus, assembly GCA_011317285.2. NCBI lineage: Eukaryota > Metazoa > Arthropoda > Arachnida > Scorpiones > Buthidae > Androctonus > Androctonus mauritanicus. The sequence goes on along the minus strand of WUQG02055358.1, from coordinate 531 downwards.
ATTTGTATTCTCAGCATCAATCGCAAGTCTCACATTAATAAAATAAATCACGTTTGAGTGATTTCCATTTTTGAAACTGTATTAATATATTCTATTCTGATGTTTGTTTATATATTTCAATAAATGAATAAAATCATTAATGGAGTATTTATTTGAAATTAAATTTAATATGTTCTTGATATGTTCTCTACCTGCTTATTCCATGTTAAAGCAGCTGGAGAATAACCATCCAAAATTCTTGGCACAGAGCCTGCTTATTCCATGTTAAAGCAGCTAGAGAATATCCATCCAAAATTCTTGACACTGAGAATGTTTCGGATTATCCATATCCATATCCATATCCTAGTGCTAGAAATTAGTCCATATCTAGTACTAGTTTCTAGCACTAGGATGGTAGCAAATTGATTTCAACATTTGAAACGAATAAAGAGAGAAAAGCGCTAACCGATACAAAGGGATCAATTTCAACGAAAATAGCACCAAAAGCAAGTAATATACGTTAAGCATTTATTTTGTAAAACGCTTTCGGAC
>WUQG02055347.1:0-10168 GCA_011317285.2 Androctonus mauritanicus | reverse complement strand
ATCTCGACCCAGGATAGCCTATGTTGACCCCAGGAATGTGGAAAATCTCTAGAAATGGAATGGTGCGGAAGATATCAGGGAACATTCATTCATACAGACATTCGATTGACGTAGTATTGTGATGACGTCATTCCCATTACACAACGTGTTGGCACTTATTGTTACGTAAACATGACGTCACACACAACAATCGTTTGATGATTCATCCATTGTTACATCACGATGACGTCTATGTCTAAGTGCGACATAGACGTCATTCGATTGAAACGACATTTTGAAGTAGGCTACTTATGTGGTATTATTAATGTCGACCCAAAATGCCCCGCTTCCTTTGGATGTTTCCCAAATTTCATAATTTTCAGAGGAAATCAAGAGTAAGTCTATCTCCATGCAAACTTTAAAGTTCGTATCTGATCCGGTAGTGTAAAAACGTTACGTGTGGACCATTGATATATCGATGGTATGGACACATAAATATCAATAAATAAATAGTCCATTACCTCTTTCGTTTATGTATAAGATCGCAGATTATTAAAATACTACAAATAAAATTATACAAATAAAAATAACTATATAAAAGCATTAAAATTAAAATATTTTACTCTTCAAAAATATATACTGTAGCCTATATGCCTATGTAAATTTTTGAAATGATCGTTTTGTTTTTAACTTATGTTAAATTACGGTATTTACTTAAATTTTTTGAATAATGACTCCTTTTCTGCTTTCCAAAACTTGTAAAAACAGTATAAAAATTCCGAGAAATTTTTTGAGTTAATAATAACCATTATAATTTACTCAAATCTTGAGTTTAAATTAAATTGATTTCATTTTTATTGATTATTTCTCTATACTAATATATAAAAAAACTAGGAAGATAGTGACAAAACAATAATGCTAACAAATTTTTGATAAAAATTCAGTCTTCAAATATTTTTATTCACTTTTTTGATAATTATAAGATAACATGATGAAGCGAACAAAAATTTAGAGGCACATAATTAAAATTTTTATGGTAATTTAATATACAGGGAGCCTCAAAAGGTCGATGCTAAACGTAACATGCTGGTCTGTCATACCATGACAAACAAGATTTACATGGGAACTTGTGTTCAAAAATGTGAACGACCAGCGCTAGAGGCCGATGTTCACATTTCACATTTTCGGATACGAATTCCTATGTAAATCTTGTTTGTCATGGTATGACAGACCAGCATGTTACGTTTGGCAACGACTTTTTGAGACACCCTGTATAGATTAGGATAAATTATACTATCTTTAAGCAAGAATTTTCTCGATTTTTAACATTGTATGATTATAAAAAAAATATTTATAATTATTAATGATGATCGTTGATTTATATATGCTTAAATAATTTGATTGTATTTATTTATAAATTTTAGGTGTTTAGATGAAATACGATTTCGTTAGACGTGTATTTTCTTCATCGTTTTCACGAATTGGATATCAAATAGGATGTCATCCATTTCTTTACATTATCATATTTGTTTTGATATCGATTGTCCTTTCTGTTGGAATACTAAGGGTAAAATTGGTGACAGATATAGAATATCTCTACAGCCCAATTAATGGAAGAGCCAGAGTGGAAAGAGATAGTTTGGAATCACTGTTTCCTCCAAATTTATCATCAGATTACGATTTTTTAAGGATTACGAGATTTGGAAAGCTCGGTTCTGTTGTAGTTGTACCAAAAAATAATGGATCGATGCTAGATGAATCCATAATGAATGAAATATGGAAGTTAGATACATTTATCAGAAATATAAATTTTACTTGGAATAATATTTCTGTCAAATACGATGATCTCTGTCCAAGAACAGTTTATGGTAAATGCTTCGAAAATTTCATATCGAGTTTGAGAGAAAAAGTAAAGGAAATTAAAAATGGAAAATATCCTATAGAGTAAGAATTAACAACATATAAATATTTTAAATGTAATCATTGAAATTTCTTCTAATCATATTTTTATAAATAGATATCCTATTATGAAAACTGAGGGAGAACCAATAATTACTGCAGTTAATTTTGGAGGAGTGCATCTGAACGAAAGAAATGAAGTAGTGGATTTCGAAGTAGTTCGATTGTTCTATCCGATAGATTACAGTACAGAAGAGAAAAACGAAATGGCATTGAAATGGGAAGACGAATTTTTAAACCAGTTAACTAACTTAAACTTAGAAACTGTTCATGTTTACAAATTCGTTGGAAAGACTTTTGATGATGAACTTAATAAAGTAAGCGAAATGGTTTTTCCTCATCTGTGCATTGTTATACCTATAATGCTGACGTTTGCAGCACTGTCTTGTGTATCATCTGATGTCATAATTAGTAAACCATGGTTGGGCATTGCCGGTTGTGTATCACCAGTTATTTCGACTATATCCGCATTCGGTTTGCTACTATATTTTGATGTCGAATATATCGATTTAAATTTAGTAATAACGTTTCTCATGTTAGGTAAGTATAAATATGTAATATAAATTAAAGTATTTCACTTAAAAACAGTAATGTAATGATTTTACAGGAATAGGAATTGACGATTCATTTGTCATGTTGGCTTCTTGGAGACGCACCAATCGGAAAGATAGCGTAGAGAAGAGGATGTCTGATGCATATGCAGATGCTGCTGTATCAATAACAATAACTTCTTTGACAAACCTATTTTCATTCTGCATGGGTCTTACTACACCTTACAGAGTCATTCATATTTTTAGCATTTACAGCGCTTTATCAATATTATTTGATTATATTTACCAGATATTTTTCTTCGGAGCCATTATGGCTTTAGATGGTTATAGAGAAGAATACAATATACACTCTGTTTTCTGTGTGCGTGTTAATTCAAGTAAGTAAAACTACTTAGTTTTTTCAAATTTATTTTATATCTATATAATTCGAATTAAATTTCTAAAAGGTAAAATTACCGAAGACATGGAAGACGGCAATAAGATATCGAAAGATATTTTCATGATGTCATTTTTTAATAATCTGGGAAGACTTCTGCAAAAGAATGTTGTTAAATTAATAGTTATTATTCTTTTCTTCATTTATTTAGGATGTGGTATATATTTTATGAAATGGGTCAAAGAAGGATTGGATTACGTTAATATATTTCCTCATTCCTCCTATGTTGTTAAGTATATGACAGTTCACTATCAACATTTTGTCGAATATCCTCACAGAATACACCTGGTTATTAATCAAACACTCGATTATTCTGATCCAAAAGTACAGGAAGATATAGAAAATCTTTTAAATAAATTTGAGACAGCTCCATTCATGGCTGATTCTTCAATGTCAGAATGCTGGCTGAGAGAGTATCTTTCGTTCATTAAAGAACCAATCTCGAAATTTTCCCTAAAAGGTTACAATCTAAGTAATTCCGAGGACTTTTTAGATGGATTTAAAAACGTTTTCTTAAAATTCAAATGGGCACGAAGGTTTAATAAAGATGTTAAATTTAACAGCGAAGGAAACAAAATACTAGCGTCAAGATTTTTTGTGCAAAGCCGTAATGTAAGGAATTCTGTTTCTGAGAAGTTTTTATTGCAAAACGTGCGAAGAATAGCTGAAAACAGTAAATATTCTGTATTTGTATACAATTTATGGTTTATTCTGTATGATCAATATTTAGACGTAATTGTAACTTGCATACAAACAGTAGGTATCGCTGCCTTAGTAATATCGATAATATTCATTGTATTCATTCCGAATTTAACTTGTACACTTGCAGTATTGCTTACAGTTATTAGTATTCAAGTTGGAGTAGTCGGTTTCATGTCAGCGTGGAGCGTAAATATTGATTCAGTGACTATGATAATTTTAGTTATGTGTACTGGTTTTTGTGTTGATTATTCATCACATATTTCATTTGCTTATCTAAATTGTAACGAAAACAATCCGAATGAGAAAATAAGAATTTCCTTATATGCTGTAGGTTATCCAATTTTGCAAGGATGTATTTCTACCATTTTGGGCGTCGTTGTATTGTATTTTGGAGAATCTTATCTTTTTGTTATATTCTTCAAAGTTGTATTTTTAGTAATGTTTTTTGCTGCTTTTCACGGTTTAATTTTGTTGCCTGTTGTTCTTAGTATTGCAGATAACATATGGCTTTCGAACTTTAAAAAAAATTCTGACAATAACAATAGAAAAGAACATGAAATTGGAAATTTTATTCCTTTAGATAAAAATATTGAAAATCCATTATGAAGTTATTTCTTTTTATGATTATGATCCTTGTATAATTAATCTATGTAATGACTATAATTTTTGTAAAATATATTAAATACATTATTATTTTTATATGCTAACTAAGAGAGAATAATAAAAAAAAATATGCGAAGCATTTGTAGCTAATGCTTTAACTATTTTTATTTTATAAAAACCAAGTTCAATATGAGGAAATATTGTCAGATATAAAAATTTTTAAATTTCAAATGTCCGCCATTTGTAATATTAATGTGGAAATCTTAAATTTAGTTGTTATACACGAAAAATATAAAGTCTTTCTCTGATTTGAAACATTTATTACACAAAAACTACTCTATGTACAAATTTAGGATTTTTTACATATTTTACCTCAACTCAAAAATTTTTTTACCAAACAAGATTTTGAAAAATTCGAACATTTCAACATGTGCTCAGTTTATTATCCATGTTATCCGGAAAATGCCTAGTTGATACTCGATTTCACTCCTTTTTTATCCAATATCTCGTTAGTCATCGTATCAATATTTAAAGCATTAATTATTCTTGTCTTCAAAGTTTCAATATCAAAAATTGGAGTCGAATACATTTGGTTCTCAATGAACTCCATAAAGAAAAGTCAAGAAAGATAATATCCGATGAACGTAGTGGCTATAAAGTTGAAGCATCTTTCCCAATCCATTGGTTTAGAAATGTATCCAAGAGCTGATGAATACCTAAATCTTGCGCTGAAACTATCCATGGCTGAAATTCTTCTGTGGTGGAATGTCTCCTTCATAGATGCCATTTTGTTACTGAAGATTGAAGTGCCAACTAGATTGTCTACAGATTATGTACTTGTACAGAGAAAATACCTCTAAGAATTGGTCTTCGTAATTCTATAAGATGCACGTTTCTATCTGGCATAGTTTTTAAGTTATAATCTTTCTTAATCAGAAAATGACTTTACATTCATCTTGTATAGTTTTTCATTTTTCATCTAATGGTCTGTAACAATTCTTTGACTCTATTCTTAATCTTATACTCTTTTCACTTCGTTCTTCATTTTTCTATTAGCTAAGAGAATAAATATAATACCCTTTGTTTCACTATCATATATTTTTAATAAAGAGAAACGATATCTGAAATTTGAGTGCTCCGAAGTGTATATTCTTGAAATACTTTAGGAATGGTTTAACAGACAGATGATGGAAAAAAATTAAGCTATATATATAAACTACTATTGTAAAATATATTTAAAATCCTTTCAAACTATTGTGTTATTATTCGGATATGTCAAATAATTGTAGATATACTGAAAGTTTAATGCTCGAAGGAGATTATTTTGTAATTTGATCAAGTAGCATCCTAAAAATTATTAGATATCTAACTTGGTCAATAAGGAATACTATCATAAAATTTGAATATCCAATGTTTGATTCCCGTAAATATGGAAGGAATAAGAAACTGACAAAGTATATTTAACTATTTTTTTAAATGGTATAAAAATAAATATTTAATAAAAAGTAATAACTTTTTAAAAGTTTGATTCTTTAACTATTATAAAGAATTATTTTATTGCTTCCATTCAAAAAATATAATTCATAAAATAAATTAATATACAAGTTGAGTATCCGTAATCTGAAGTGCTTTGAGATGATAATATTTCAAATTTTAGATTTTTGCAGATTTTGGAATACATGATATGTTGGATGTGGAGAAAAGTGAGGAAAAATTCACTATCAGGCCTTTTTCTTATTTTTAACGAAGCTTAAACATCATAATTGATTCCGAAAATAAGTAGTCACAGACACCTTGCAGTGACAATATTTGACAGTTTACTTTTCTCTTTTTGCATATTTTTCGTCCCTTTCTAATCAGGGAGATTACTGAGAGTATGGCAGCCCACACGCATGGTGGTTCCAACCATGGGCTGCATCCACACCAGTAGAGGGGGACCGGATGATGTATGACGGAGATCGCCAGGCCGGACCCTGCACACCGAAAAGACTTTTCAGAAATTACCAGACCAGGGACGTGAACCCAGATTCTTCTGCGTGACACGCCGACATAGTTATCATTCGGCCATCCGGCCGCCTGACGGTTTACTGAATAATGACAGTGATCCAAGGCTGCGTACATATGAGCACTACTAATGCATTGTCTTTCCACACAGGAGGACCCGGGTTCGAATCCGGATCTGTTAACTCCTGAAAAGTTTTTGCAGGGTGCTGGGCCCGGACCGGCGATCCTCGTCCTTCACCATCCGGTTCCCCTCTACCGGTGTGGGTGCAGTCCGTGGTTGGAACTGGTCCATCCCCTTAATAATTTCCCTGATTGGAAAGGAGCGTAATAATGCAAAAAATGAATTGTTCTTAATGGTACAAACAGTCAATCATAATCTTATCCCAAAGGTCTACTTACTCTGAAAAGGAAGTTATGGATTTCGGATTTCAGAACTTCGGATTGATGATACTCAACCTATACACAGAAAAGAGAATTATAAATTGAAATTTAAAAATATCGCATTTCTAAAACATCGATTATTTTATAGCATAGTAAACCGATCCGAAATAATTATAACTTTACAATCCAAAATAAATTAACAATATTTTAAAAGAATTCTGAAAGAACTGATCTACTTTCTTAACCTTAATAATTTTGGATTTCGACCTTAGCTTTCTACTCTGGAGGCCGGGTTCGATTCTCGAATCGCACCCTTTAGAAATATTTATTATGGGGTTTTAGAGGCATCTATCCCTGTCGAAAGTCCAGGTTTTCCACAGGAGTGGGCAGCTTGCAAAAAGATTTATTTTGCTCCTCCACTTATTATTCTATCTAAGCGGAACTGGGCGACATCTATTACAAAAAATTAGAATGATTGAAGATGGGAATTATCATCAATTTGAAAGAGAACATGATATTGAATAATTTAACATTATGTTCTCTTCCTGTTCTTATTGCATTTAATAGAAGATTATGATGTAATATTAAAATGCTATTAATTAATATTACGCAGTAAGAACATGATATTAATAATACTACTATTAATAACATCATGAATTATTGACTTTAATCGCTAAACGTGCTTAAAAAATTCACGAAATTCTACTAATTAGTTCAAAAGTTATTTATTGGAAAAACAGAAGAATACAGACTGTACGACGATCTTAATTAAAACTCTTTTCTGTTTTTTTTTTGAAAAATACCAGTAAAAATATTTTATTTTTTTAGTTTTTCCTTCGGAAGATATTAGTTTCGTTGTGCTTTGAATTCCACAGAATTATATTCTAGAAATATAATATCAATGAATTCATTAAGTAAAATGTCACATAATGCATTTTCATAAATACGTATTCCGATTATTTAAAAAAAAGATTATTAGGCGCCATCTAACGGCGAAGAATCAAAACATTCTCTAATAAACTAATTATTTCATAAAAGAAAAATCAAAGTTGATTAAAAAAAATGCAAAATTCGATTTTTATTGAAAATTAGTATTTTATTACATTAGCCATGCTAAAATAATAATTGGCTATAAAACTTACAAATTGTGAAACATTCTGGAATATGGAAATTTTAAAAATATAATAATACATCTTACATCTAACAATGATAAAGATTCGGTGTTGTACATAAAAGTTTGGGGAAAACACTCTTATAACGAGCAGTTGAATACGAACATATTAAATGAACTATAAATTGCATCTAGTTGTCCTAGTTTCTTTTATTTATATGGATATTGGTCTCAAGCCCGTGGGTGAAATGAAAATACAGTACAGTACTGTATTGTATACAATGAAAGAGTCTAACATTGATGAATTGGGAAAACGCTTCGGGAGTGATCTATCAGCAATATATATATATACACAAACATATATTTAAATGTTATAATAATACTAAAATATGTATTATAAAAATAACAATCGCGTATTTCGATAGCAATCAAATGCATCATATAAACAATTGTTGAGATGCATATAGAGAATAGGAAGACAGAAAAAATATATTTTTTTAAAGATAATTTGAATAAGTAAACAACAATAGAGCAGAATAAATTGCTCTATATCATCTATCGGATGAAAAAGCAAACAATTAAAAAGACTGGTAAATGATAAAACTACTTTTATATATACAATTGTCTATTGTATCACGTAGTATACCATATATAATAATGTAAGAATACTATAGATTATTTAAATAGAAAATAGCTCATATAAAAATTTATTTAAAAAATAATAATAGAATATAAATGAATCTAATTCTGCCAAATAAAACTCTTGAATATATATAAAAATTTTTATAATTAGAAATAATTTGAATTAGAGTTCCTAGTTAGGTAGAGTAGAGAATTCAGCAGCCATTTTATATCCTCCTGCCGATCGATAATCACGGGTAATTTCGTGGAAGATAAACCATAATACTATATTTCTTTTCTAATTTATAAATATAGTAACGTTTATCTGATAAACGAAGATCGTATTTGAAAAAGTTTTCCTTCCAATATTTTGTAACCACTTCTTTCTTTCCTTCATTTCTTTTACCTTGCAGCAAAGGAAAGAGTCTACGACCCTTTTCTGTTCGATTAGAACAATTTACAGAATTATAACAAGGCAGGTTTGTAAAAAATACCCAGAAAGCCGATGAACGCAATGATAACTTCCTATCTAACAGGATATAAAATGGCCGATTTGGCGGCATCTGATGGCGCCAAGGAATGCACTACTCTATCTCTCTAGGAACTCTAATTTGAATTAGGTTTTAGCTCCATCTTTGAATTATTAATTAAACTAAAAAAAATTAAAGTATGTACGACGCATCTATTATTGTTATTGTTTATTATAATAATAATTTATTTTAATTGGAAAGCCGTTATCATTGAAAAATGCAGTAAAGTGTGCGTTTGTTTTGTTTTTTTAACTAATATTGTATTCTGTAATACTGAATTTTAATTTAATTATATAATTTTTATTATTAAAAATTAGTTTTGGAAAAAAAAATTTGTTATCAAAACATTATTATCTAATAAATTACAGTATATAATATTTTTTATAACAACACTAAACTTATAAATTACTAAGAATATTATTGATGTCATTACAAGCATGTTTTTATATATTATAAATAATTATAAACAAGTTTTACAGAAAAATGTAACAATAAAATTTTAAATAAAGTTGAAATTTGAAAAATACTCAAAAAACAATTCTTATTTTTTTTTTTTTATAATTTTAATAGAAAGAAGCAAAGAGATAATTCAAAATATTAAAGGCAGCAGCTTAATTTTGAATTGTTTTTAATCAAAAATTAAAATAAATTAAATATAACTTAGGCTAACTGCTGAATTACTGTTATAACTACTAAATTACTGAATTATAACTAAGCTAATTGCCAACTACTATTAATAAACTAAACTATATTAACAGAAAAAAATCAGTATGATAAAAAAAAAGATTAGCTACATAAGAATTTCACAAAAAAAAGACAATTTTTTTTTTTTTTTTTGAATGTTTTTTTTTCATTATTTTATAACTTTTAGATTGGCGATCTCCAGCATTTTAATCGTTCATTCCTTTATTATTTAAAGAAAAATTTATTATTAGTACGAAAAATAGTAGGCGCCTATTTTAACAATAACGAATAACAGCATTCACTCAATACAATAGACACGTATCGTGACAAGCAAAAAAAAAAAAAAAAAATGGAAATTTCTTCCTCATCTTTAAAAATTGAGTGCACCACACTTTACGAGCCACTATATTTGAGACTTATAGATTTATAAAATTTATTATATTTAAAAAATAAAAATTTTAAAAGTGTTTCTTATGTATTTATAAATTAATGTATAAAATTACATATAAGTTGATCTATAAAAATATGATTTGTTTATACAGTAAAACTTCGATCTAACGTTCGTCGATCTAACGTTTTCCTCGATCTAACATTCTTTTTCTCCGGT
>WUQG02055336.1:0-10168 GCA_011317285.2 Androctonus mauritanicus | reverse complement strand
TGATCGGGGTGTTTCTGAAGAACCTTAAGTTTTAAGTATATATATCTATATATAAGAATATAAAAAAGGGACTTTGTATTATGGGAGGATGATTACGTATAAATGTGCTGTATTTATGTTTGTATGCTAAATGTAAGTTATTTCTTTAGTCTTAAGATTTTTTGTTTTCCAAATCATTTTAACTATTTAATTTTGATTAAATAAAGGTTAATTATATATTTGTGTTGACATTTTGTATGTTAATCATTCCAATTAGGGGGCCCCAGAGAGACTTCTGCCCAGGGCCTCAATAGTCATAGATCTGCCACTGTCCTGACATTCAATAAGTTATTTTCAGGAGTTATTCAGTAAATTATAGTTTTGTTTATTACTTCAATTTCTCCAGCCAAAAAAAATTGATTTTTTTTTAACCTGTGTATAAGCCAACTCCCCACTATAAAAATTTTTTTGGGGGAAAAACCTTGGCTTATGCACGAGTATATACAGTAATTTAATCAAAAAAATTTTACAAAAAATTACCATATTCCTTTATGAAAAATTTCAAAAATACAAAATTCTAAATTTGTCACTCAAAGGTGCCCTCTTTCGCTTTGATGCAGTTACATAATCTGAAGCTTCTAATAGGAGTTAAAGTGGGCAGTTTATTTAGAATTTTATATTTTTTAGAATTTTTGTAAAATTTTTTTTTGGTTAAATTACTTTAAATTTTTTTATTTAAAATATTATGTAAATTATTGCAGTTAACTATAGGTTAAAGATGAAGAAGGCATTGCAGTCAAAATGCATATCTATACCATCGGTTGACTGCACTATGTACATTTTTAAGTTTTTATAATTTAGTAATTTAGAATTTGTCCAAATCGTTACATATAAACAATGTAATTAAAGAAGGCAAACAACAAAGATGCCTAAGTAATTTATTTTACATTATGCATTGCCTATATCAAGGATTAATTTTAGCAATTGTGGAAAGAAAGGAACATGTAACAAAATGGCAGTTCTAAATCTTCTAAAGGAAGTTAAAGTAGGCAGTTTATTTAGAATTTTGTATTTTTTAAATTTTTTGTAAAATTTTTTGATTAAATTATGTAAAATATTATGTAAATTATTAACAGTTAACTATAAGTTAAAGACTGAAAAGAGTGCTGCAGCTGAAATGCATATCTATACATTGGTTGACTGCACTATGTACATTTTTAAGATTTTATAATTTAGTAATTTAGAATTTGTCCAAATCATTATGATGTAAACAATGTAATTAAAGAATGCAAACTTACAAAGATGCCTAAGTAGATTTATTTTACAATTTATTTTTCAAAATGACTATATTTATGCTAAGTCAAGAGAAGAGATTCCTAAAGGTTTGGAAAAAATTAAGACCCAGAAGACTGCTTCAGTGATGATGTGGTGTGAAATCAGTTAGAATGGAAAGGAGAAGTTGCACTTTGACTACAGAGTGTGCAAGTAATACAAAGTATATAGAGGAAATTCTAGAACTAATTGTAAAGCCATTGAATATTGTCTTTTCAACCATATCAACTGGTCCTTCCAACAAGTCTGCTCTGTCACAAAAGGTCAAATTATCCAGAGTTAATTAGCATGTTCCCAATTTCATTTCCATTGAAGAATTGCCTGATTTCCAGATCCGAATACACTATAAGATATGGTTGAAGTTGGAGCTAAAGGTGTGTGCAAAACCCTGTAGCAATGTCAATGATTTAAAGAAAGCCCTTCTCTGAGAATGGGAGAAATTTTACTTTGGAGAGTTTGTATAAAGCAATAGATAAATAACCAGAGATTATGTAAATGCATCAAAGCAAGAGGAGGCACCTTTGAGTGACCAATTTAATATTTTAAATTTATATATATATATATCTGTCTTAAAGAATTATTAAATTTATTCTTAAATAAAAAAAGTTATATGGCAAAACTTATATGCAGGAATTTATGACCACACTAGATATATATATCATCTATATGGATGATACTAGAGTATATGCCATAGATCAGGGGTGGCCAACAAGTCGATCACGAAGCCAATTTTGGTCAATCGCTCACACTGTCTTAACTTAGAAACCGATTAGACTAAAGGATAAATAGAGCACTAATTTAGGACCCTAGTTAGGGCAGCAGTAAGGGCTTTCTATTTACACTGCACTAGACCGGGATACATCTCCCTCTCCCCACCTAGACTACCCCTATGACAACAAGTCAATCACGACACATTTTTAAGATAAAAAGTAGATCTTATGTACACAAAAATTGGCCACCCCTGCCATAGATGATATATGCAACATAGCATAGAAATACAAATGTATACAATGTATTAAATGTTTGTGATACACACTTGTACATAAACATCTGATTTTTATATCTGTAATGACAATTATAGGAGTTAAAAATCAGATGTTGGTATTAATTATTATGTTGATGTTTTACTTATTATTTATAAATCATTTCTTAAATTAATCATTTTTTATGAAATACAGTAATAATAATCTTAAATAAAATAATTTAATTCTACACTTTTTTGTATATACTGAGTATTCTCATGCATGTTTAATTATCTGTATTTGATTAAATGAATGGGCTTTAGTCCTAATTAAAGTTTCACTATATTTCAAATAAATATATCCCAATATTATTCATTTAATATTCATTTTATAAAGTATTTCTAACAATGATTTACATCATATTTTAGCTGAATTTATGGAACATCAAATCAAAATTCACATATTTAAAACTGAGAAAATATTTTTGTAACTTTTAGATTAGAAATATCTGTTGCTCCCAGTATTGGAACAAAGATATTGAGAAACTTGTATTCAGTAAATTCAGATTGGACTAGCAATGGAAAATATTTATTACACAACATTATATATAATTTTTGAGTATTCTTCATAATTCTCTGTAGATGCATTCTCCATCAAAATAGCTTGTTTATAAATAAGTAGCATTAAAAGAAAGTATCAAATATCTTTTAATAATGACTCAATTTATATATAAACCTTGATTCTAATCATTTACATAAATTAGGGAATACTAATACTTAGATTCGAAAATTGCAATTTCTGTAATTTATACAAAATTATAATTTATATACATTATTTTTAGTTTAGTATCTTTTCACATGTCAAAACTGCTGTAGTGAATAGTTATTTCCATAATTATTCAATATAGTAAAACTAATTAGAGTATTATTGAATAAATAATATTCTACTAGCTTTACAATAGTGAATAGCTTTATATCCTTTAATTGCTGATAAGACATTTTTGGATTGAAGGGGACATTTTAACTGGTTGATTGAAAATGTTTCCCAAATAATTGCTATCTTTCCAAGCTATTATGTATACTAATGATTTATAAGACGATAATACAGGAGTTTGAAATTATAATCTATAATCCAATACAATTTAAAAATAAAACAAATAAGTAGTAAATAAGTAGATTGTATTGTTTCTTTTAAGGGCAAGTAATATCAGTTTTTTAACAGAAAAGACAAAAATGTTTTATTTTTAATTGTTATCACACTTTCTGAAGTAGCTGAACATTTGACCATTCAAAAATAAAATATTTGGTGGTTGATCTTCCTGCATGTTCTCGGTTAAAAAATGAATGTTCCTTACTTTGAAGGAAATTATATAACCTCCTAATATAGTTTATTATTTTTTAAACTTAAAAAAATCTCTTTCTGATTCTGTATAACAATGATTTTTAACCGGTGTTTCACAAACTTGTCATAAGTATTCTGCAAAATTATGAAATATATTTTATTAAACTTTATAAATGTTAAAAATTGCTTGCATATTTTTATTGTTAGTCTTCATATAGTATAGCTACATATAAACATTAATTTTGGTGTTCTTCAAAACTTTTTTATAATTAAAAGTATTCTAGAAGATTCTGAAAACATTAAGAACTACTGCTGTATAATGTGCTGAACTGACATATTGATTAGAGACTTACTCTGCAACTTATATAGCTTTTTAAAGTTCACTTACATTATAAAGCAAGATTAAATATTAAAAAATAATTTCAAAAATTCAATTGTATTTTTTATTATTATTATGCATTTGTTGAAAATGACTAAAATAAAATTAAAAAAATAAATCAATAAACAAATTTTTCTGGTTAAAAATTTTTTGTTGTTTTTAAAATTCATTTGGATATAATTAAATAGTACAAACAATTTAATTATGAAATTGTTTAAAATTCAATTTTACAAGAAAAAATATTTATTCTGAGAATACATTTTATTTAATAGAATATTTATATGAAATAACTAAAGATACAAACTTATAAAAATAATTAAAAAAATTTGTAGTTTAAATAAATGTTTATTGCTTTAAAAAACTTGATTTTTATAAGTAAAAATAAGTAATATAGAATTTTGATATTAAATTATATTATAAAAATTAATTATATATAGTTTATATGCTTTCTCTTAGAAAATTTTAATATGTCAATAATTTGCTTATTTTTATTTAAGAAAAAATAAATTTTAACATACCTTTTAGTTCTTTTTTTAATTCTTCTACACAGCTGTGTGATTTTATTAAATTAACAGGTACCATCAATGAACAATATTGCCGACATTTCACGGTTCGATATTTACATTCTTTCAGTTCATGTTTAGGCATATCTTTACGAATACAATTTTCTTTACAATTTGCATTTTTACACTGCACTATTCCATAATCACAATTTGCTAAATGAGAATCATATGCTTCAAGGGCAATTTTCTGTTTACAACCACGTTCAATATTTGGACAATGAATAGTTAACTTCATTATCATATTTTTGATTATTGGTACCACTGTCTGGAGTTTAGATGTACTGGCTCTCTTTCTGCAAACAGGACAAGTCTTTCGGCGGCTTAACCAACTGCTAATACATGTTCGACAGTAAACATGACGACATGGACATTCCACTGGATCGTAGAATACACAGCGACAAATACTACAAATTAATTCCTCATCTGGAAGAGGATCAAAATTCTCCATTTGGTATGCAGAAAGTGGTGGAGCCATGCTTCAATACCAATTTGATGTTAACCTATATTGCAACATAAGAAATTATATTTTCCTAATATATATTTATAAATTATGATGTTTTAAATACAGTATATTTAAGAAATATTGTTCCTCAATAAGCTGACTGTTTTGATAGTAGCATTAGTTTACAGATGTTTTTTTAGTTTTAGCAGTATGTCGATTTTTAATTATTTACTTGATTGAAAGATTTTTTCCTTTTTATTAAAAATTAAATATACATATTAGCATAATATCAATTACTGTCATATAAAGAAATATATGTAACAAAAATGTTAATGGAAAAGATATATTTATAGTTAATAAATTGATCTTAAGAATCAAATGAAAAAATATTAGCCAAGTTGTTATAAGAATTTTTGCTATTAATTAATTAATCCTATTCCATTAAGTACATAAACCTACACAATTTTTCATTTTCTAAAAATTTATCTGAAAATGACCATATTTGTTATTTATAAGTTTTTTGGTGCTTATAAAGAAAAGATATAAGTGTATATAATATTTTGTATATAATGAGTTTAACAATCAAAACTAATATTAATTTATTATAAAATTTTCCTGAGAACACCAAAAACAGCTCTGATGGAATACTTAATCCTAAATAAACATCATTAACTCTGTTTTTTAAATTTTTCTATACTGTAATCATAGTTAATTAAAACAGATTTGAATGTTATGCATATTAGTAATTGGAAAGATATAACAAATTAAAAGTATAATGTATTGTGTTGATTTTTGATTTCTTTTTTTATTTATATAATTGAGAATATTTTTGGTCAATCAATAATACTTAGAAACTAACCATTTAATAATCAGATTTCTTACAAAAATGAAGATCTTAAAATATGAATGGTTTGAAGTTGTAATCCTATCATTTTCATTCTTATTAAATTAGTTATGACAAATAGCATCTTATTATATTGCATTCAACTTCAAAATATATTGTATTACTGATAAACAAATTTAAAATAGTAATATAGAAAGATAAATAACAGTAAATATAACAGTTGAAGTAAATCTATTTTATTTTAGAAATATATTCATTACTTTCAGTTATGTAACATCTTAAAGAAATAATCATCAAATTGTGTATATAAATCTGACAATAATTTTTCAAAATAAATAAGCAAAAAATATATAAAAAATTTTTGCTTTCCTGATTTTTTATTTTAGATATAATATTTATAATTTGCATTGTTATAATATGCATTAGAGCATACAATAGAGTGGCAATTATGAGATGTCATATTACAATTTATAATTTCTTGCTTGAAGACATTTAAATTTTGCTTATATTAATTACATTTAAAAAATAAGTTTTTAAATATTGAAATTTTGTGTTTAATTTATCATCATCTCTCACATTTATTTTAAACAAAAATAAATATATGAGAGACTTCCCTGTTTGGAGTTAAATAAAAAAAAACTTTAAATATATTAATATGGACTAACTTCAATAAAAGAATATGGATGAATACAAATGTTTCATTTATTTATCCATATTTAATTGCTGCTGATATATCAAATATTTAATTTGATATATCAGCAATTTGATGTGTAACAGGTATACTTGATATCTGAAGCATACCTGTTACTCATCAAATTAAATATTTGATATATCAGCATCCAATGGTTCAGCATTCATAATAGTCTTGTTAAAATTTGTCTCATGTTAGCATTAATAAAATAAATGCAATTTTATAGTTTTATTTTTTATTTATTTATGTTAGTTGAATTATACTGTCAAATCTCATAAAAGTGATATATTTAATAATATTTAAAGAAATAATTTTAGATTTTTTTTAAAGTTTATCATAGACTGACCAATAACCATGATGAGGTCAATCAGAATGTTGAAAGTTGAGATTCAATGACCAGGTCTGGATCCCTCCTGAAAAATTGGAAATGTAACTGCCTTAATATTCAGAAATCTAGCCAATTCTAATATAATTTTAAAAGTTTGGAGAGAATTGATCAGAATTTTTAAGAAAATAATAAATTAGTAAGGAAATAATTTTTGAAATTTTTATATCAAAATTCCATTATTAAATATAAAAATATTAAAAAGACAAACTGTGCCATAATTCAAAATTTCCACAAATTTTGATTTTATAATTTTATGATCTTTAGATAGGAAGTTAATACATGATATGAACTGTAAAAAAATTAACTGATTCAAATTTTTGATATATCGTAAACAATATTCATTTGTCATATTATTCTTTGATATAAATTTGATATATATTTTCAATATTTAAATAAGCACATTAAAAATAATTATCTGATACAGCTAATTCTCGACTTACGACCTATGCAACTTACGACCATTCGACTTTACGACCACAATCGTAAAGTCGAATATGAAGTCAATAATATGAATTTATAACATAAATTCATATTATTGTACAGTGTACATATAGCCTACCCAACTTATGACCAAATCGTGTTATGACCGGTCTGTCGGAACTGATCGTGGTCGTAAGTCGAGAACTAGCTGTAGTAACATTTTTGATTTCTTATACTTTGAATAATTTTAGAATTTTTATTGATTAAATAATTAAAAGATTTATAGTATTGAGAATTTAGCATACCATCTGTCTCAAGCTTCAATTGCCCTACTGAACTTTTTATTGTATAAAGAATGAATTTTTCTTGTCAGAAAAATGAATAATATAGCTGTTTTTAAATATGCATAATAATTTTGTTTAACAATTAATTTGTGTATTAAAAAATATTCATTAAATACAAAATTATAATAAAATTTTTATATAAGAACAAAAACATTACAATAATTGCAATTAAAAAAAAATATATTATTTAGTTTAAGGACAATTGGAGATTTAGTTATTTGAAAATATATCTTTGTTTTGAATGTAAAAAAACAGCTTTATGTAAAATTACATTCTTCTATCACAGAAATATCCTCATTTCACATCCTATTAGATTAATTATGTATTGTCTATTATTAAGAAAACAAAACTGATTCTTTATTAGAATTCTGAAGGAGATTATAATGAAATTAGATACATTACTCCACATTATAACATGAGTATGCAGGATAAAAATCCAACCCATGTTATAAGACAACCTCACTATAACTGACAGACTATTAAAGAATCATTAAATTATTCTTTAATTTCCTAATGGTCTCAATCCTTCTAATTTAACTCTTTTGAGTATGACAAATGTAGTTGCACACTTGATATTTTTTAATAATCAAGAGGAAATCAATGTGAAATAGGACTAGCTAATAAAAAGTATTATGCAATATTAATTTGATATTTATATCATATATTTTCATTAAGAGTAATCACAGACACAGTAGGTCACAGGGCAAGAGACTGATAACACAAAGTTTAATACTTAGATATACACAAACTCAATTTTAAAAAATGCCTATATTTTCACATAAATCAATAAGGGCTGATATTTCATATAAAGTAATATATTAAATGGTGTTCCATCAAACCATTTTACATTGATGTCAGTAGGCAATATTGTTACTATAACAACAATCAGTAACAATAGATTGTTCTACTATCATTTTCATTAAATTCATTAGTGATATTTATTGAACAACAAACAGTTGACATTGTGATTATTATTTACATTCTTATCTAAATATTCATTAGTCAAATTAAGGCATGTAATGTGAACTATAACAACATGTACACAATCCAAGATAGCTACTGTTGAAAATGAATGAAACTATCAGCATGAAAGGATTTTATATGTTACATTTTCTGAGATATATGGTTTTTGCTACAGGTGAGATTTAATGATTTATAGACTATCCTTCCAAGCATATCATATAAAGTGCAAATCTACAATTTATTATCTAAAGTTTTATCTTAAAAGTAACTATATATCTTGAAAAATTAATTTTTCAAAGAAATTTTATACATCTATATAAAATAAAAATATGATTTATGATATGAAAATTATGATTTGAAAGACAAAAATAAATATAAAATTCCCTATTAATAAATTTATATACAAAATTTATTCTATTTTTGTATGTTTTTATTGATTATTAGCTTAACCTGAGAAATATGTCAAGCTAAATTACATTTTGCCATGTTTGAATAGTCTGATATTGATATTAATAGTGTTTTCAATCATTATTATATTTTGGCATTACTGTTAGGCTTAACAACAACTGATGGAATAGAATTTCCCTAATACTATTCAGTAAGGTCACAAGTAATAATACTGTAATAAATCACTACAAATATGATAAGATTTGAAAATGGCATTTTTAATATTTTTTAACCTCTCTGCTGAGTTTAGATAGCAATGGGTAATTAATGGCATCAGGTGGTTGATAAGAAGACAGCATGGTTGTGGAATGATTTTTATAATTTATTTTGTGCTAATCTAAAAAACATTTTCAAAATGTAATTACTACATATTTTAGGTTATATTTATTATCATCGAATACAGATTTATAAAAATTTTTTCCTATTTTATTATTATTATATTATCATTATTTTAAATGAGCAAGGCATGCTAATTAAGAACGCCTGCCAATTCCTTCCCAGGAAATTTCTGTTCCACTTACTAAGTTTACTACCATTTCTTATTAGCAGAAAAAGTATATTTTGAATCAATATGGGTAAAAAAACTAAGATTGTAGCTGTTATTGTGAGAGAAGAGTAATTCTTATATTTTAGAAGTTATTTCTTGAGAAAACATCAAATATTTTTTCAAAATAAAACAAAAAAAACTATTAAAATGTTAAATTTATATTAGATATAATTTTTAAGCATTTTTATAAGAGAATATATAGCAATAATTTTTCTAAGAAAATTTGCATGATGTTACTAATATACTAAATAAACAATTTTACATTGAAATATGGGCAGAAATACATCAGTCATTGTTTGTTTTACTCAGAAAAGACACAACTATCAGAAAGAAGTAATAATTTGACTGGATATCAAAAACATCTCAAAAAAACAATAGTATAAAATTTGATATTGCAAAGTCGCGAATTCTATTGACTTGAGAATAACCAAATACTTAAACCTAACGGTTTACATGACTCTGCAAATCCAGAGTTCTGCCTGAGCTCAGGTCTTTTATTAGTTTCTAACAAAATCTAAACAATAAA
>WUQG02055325.1:0-10168 GCA_011317285.2 Androctonus mauritanicus | reverse complement strand
ATTCAAAATTTTATTTAATAAATAATTCGTCCAAATGTTTTAAACGGAAACGTATGTTTCATTAAAACAATGTTAATGGCTCTTATAAGTAGTCTCGGTTCAACTGGCCGGTTAAACCGACGGCCGGTTGAACCGAGGCCGGTTAAGAAGGCGTCTTCTGTAATAACAAATTTGAGATTGGCTTTCCTTCCATTTTTGTGGGAGATGTAATCAAAGTCAGGGAAAATGCAATTAATATTCCATATTAATAATATAAGAAATCCCAGTCCGAGAAAAATATATGGCAGATATTTTTAATTCACACCACTTTTGAAGTTAGGTAACTCTTTTTTATGATTAAATAAATTTTGAGCTATTTTTTATTAATTTTTGCAATTTTCTGTTCAAACTATCTGGCAACACTTTATATAGCAACAATGGACTCTTCTACATTATTCTTATATAATACTTTGAGAAGTCCTAACTGAAAATAATTAAGGTTTCTGTATTATTTTCTGTGTTTTATCTTTATTTTGAAATAATGCAAAGCTGGAAGAAAATGGAATGCTCTGCTTTAACAACAACTGTAGTTACAGTTGTTAAAAAGTCTGTGTAGCATTTTGGAAACTTTGTTAATTTATGTAAAGTTTAAAATATTTGTTATCTTGCATTCTAAATAAAAATTGTTAGCTTTGTATTATTTTTATGTATTGAAAAAGTTGCATTTTCCCTGATTTTGATTACGTCTCCCACAAAAATGGAAGAAAATCCAAACTCATATTTGTTATTATTTTAATCTATATTAAATGTAGTATAAACCACAAAATTTTCAGATTTTTTGCAGCCCTCCCACAAAGAAATTTTTATCTTCAAAGTTGGTAAATTTTAATTTTTTGCCAGGTTTGACCATTTTTTTTAATATGAAGGAATAACAGAATAAGGTTCATAATTTTTATTGTAAAACTACTTATGCTTGGGTAATGAGAGATTAAGAAAAAACTTTTATCATCTCTGTTTGTGTTAGTGTTAAAAACTCTTAAGTTATGAAAAAATGCAATCTTCCTCTGCAGAGTTTGGAGTATCAAAACACTAGTTATTCCTAGAATTTTTGAAACAAAATATACAAGTTTGAAACCTCACTTTATATGCTTTTAAGTGACACCTACTCCAGCTGTCCGTGCTAATCACATAAAAAACTACAGGCGATTATAAAAAGTACAAAATATACAAATTTTAGTCTGCCTTCATACTTATTTTTTCTCATATCTCAGAAATTAATTTTTTCTTAAAGTAAATAATAATACATTTTGAGCCTTTGGGAATATATATAAACAACATGCCAAAATTCATCAAAATCAAAAATCATGCAGCAACCATTTTGTTTAAATTTTGCTGATTTTATATGGAATGACCCAAAAGTAACTAACTGAAAAATTAAACAGAAAGAAAAATATAAACTCTTTTTTAAAAAGTAACAAATTGGCCATTTTCCCCAAATTTGAGAGGAAAACGGCCGGTTTTCCTCATCATAGACACTTCGTTGGAAAATATGACCATTTCAATATATTTTACTTATATGCAATTTGAACACAAAAAAGATGGATCATATGCTTTAACACACTCTTTATGGTACATGAACGACAATTAATATATTGTACCCATTTCTCTCCTTGGTAATCCTCAGAATAAAACTTATTACAAACTGTGCACAAAGAAGCTGTATTTGTATTCTTTTTTTCTTGCATTTGTTTTTTTAAAGTTTCTTTAGGGAAAGCATTCCGTTTAGAAATTGGCTGTTTTTTAATTTTTAATATTAAAAATGCTTCTCAGCTTATAACTGGCCATTTTTCCCTACGGGTCATATTCCTCCGTTTTACCCTATAGTAATAGTTGAAACATTACCATACAATTAAAATATTGTTTGTTTAGATTCCAAGCATATCCAGAAATGAATAATAAAGTAAACTGAAGATATAGGAAATACTTTCGAGATTAATCATTAAAGAGAAAAACATCCCAAACAGTTTATTGTTAACTACTAGACGTAACCATAAACAAACAAAATACAGCCAAAGAATTGATTTTTGGCGGAACGTTTAACCTTCTTTTATTTAAAAAAAATATACATGAATTAAAATTCTATTGAATGTATTAACATTTCATAATATTGTAACATCAATTTCAATTTTCATTCTACTTAAGTCATCAGTTTAATTTAGGATATATGACTGAAGGAATTAAAGGAATAAAGAAATTATTAGAAATTTTATTTTCTGTAGGCATAAAATAATACAATTCAGGATTATAATGAAAATTAACTGTTGGTAAATTATCTATATTTTTTACTGCATGATAAGTATGTATAAAACAATAAATGCCTACTCTTTAATAAAAAAAACTTAATGATTGCATTAACATGGTTTCAGATCAGTAAATCACAGTATTGTTATTGTATTTTTTACTGTTATTGAGCATATCAAGATAAGTGACAAGATTTATCAGGAATTTAGAGCATTAGCCTAAAAAGTATCATAACTTTTAAGTGAGAAGGCTAAAGTTCCAAATATAGAATGCTGATAAATGACAAGGTTATAGAAACAAGTTACTCACAATATTGAATGGAAAACAATCCCTATGGAATTAAATAAATCTAATTATTGAATGACATTCACTTACCATTTGTAAGTTGGTTAGGAAAGTTAAGATGGTCTAGAATTTTTCCGTTTGCCTAAAAACAAATAGAAATAAGATAAGTCATCGCATTTAACGTCTGATTTTTCTAACATAATAATATTTAAGACACGCAAATAATTTATGAATGAATAAATTATCGCTATAAATAATTTTATACAGTATATAAAAAGTTAACTGTGTGCAATTAGTATTCTAATGTTTTATTATTGATAGTGCAAAAATTAATTCATTTCGATGATCCCAAGTTTGATATTTTATGCTTTAAAATATGGAAA
Source organism: Androctonus mauritanicus (assembly GCA_011317285.2). Lineage (NCBI taxonomy): Eukaryota > Metazoa > Arthropoda > Arachnida > Scorpiones > Buthidae > Androctonus > Androctonus mauritanicus. The sequence goes on along the minus strand of WUQG02055325.1, from coordinate 7,220 downwards.
TCAAATAATTCAAGAATTTCAATAAATATTCCTATATTCACACATTTAGTAGCATTCTTCACCTAAAAATTAAGACGAAGGTTACTACACTGAAATGTTGAAAACTTGTATAAAATATGAATGAATAACGATAGAGGATGAAATTTTCCAAATAAAAATAAATAAAGAATTCTTAAATATAATCTCAAAGTTGATTTTATATAATCTTTAAGAATTACTAAATTGATTGAAACAATGATGTAATATTGGATATGTTAACCGAAAACGGATATTTTAATTATTTATGACTATAAATTCTGAAATTTCAATTAATCTTTTAAGCTGATAAGCAATTTGAAAACATTTCTTCGAACATTAATTTATGTATTAAAGAAGTGATTATTTTAGTTTAAAATAATTTCTAATAAATCTAATACAAGTATCCTTCGTATAGGTTACTGAAAAACATCGTGTTTTGTGAGATCTGGAACCAATACAAAAAAGTGAATTACGTTCGAAAACCAATTAGAAACAAATAACTTTCTTTAATTCCACATAAGAGATTTAATTTTTATTAAGAATATTAAAAACACGAAATGTAAAAAAAGAAAAAGTATATAGGTAAGATCCTAAAAACAATATATGTAAAACAAAAGGAAAGAAAAAGTATTCAATCTATATAACATTCATTTAATAATTATATCTTCCTTATCACTGTATCATTAAAACGAGTATTCTTTCTTTAACAATATCAGCTTCATTTTCTGAACTTTTCTGCATTTAAAAATTTCTATATCATCTGCTCTCTTTACGAAATCTGGAATCTAATCCGCTATAAAACAATTTCCATTAACATATTACTTAAAAAAAATTATGAATAAAGAAGTTATTCTCCTCTTTCACATTCTTGCATTGAAGAAGAAAAACTTACTTTTTATCCAAGAACTGAACTCTGTGAATACAAAATATTCAATGTTCGACAATTATCTGAATTTGAAATCGAAATTGAAAATAATCTGGGTATCGTCCTTCTCACGTCCAACTAGCGAAATTGCATTTATGACTAATTTAAGCCAAGTATTTCGCCATGATTGCATTTATGTGTGTATGACATGTTCTTAGTATAGATTTACAAAAATTAATGTAAATGTTTTCTGTTGTAGGAGAGTAAACGAAATTTTATAAATGTGTAAAACCGTGTGATAAATGTACCGTATTATATGAATGTTTCTGCCATTTTCAAATCGTGTTGGAGTGAAACCGTGTTGTAAGAAGCCGTATTATAGGAGGGATTCCTGTTTAATAAGTATTGTATATATCTGACTAAAATGATTACACAAATTATAACCTATTTTTCAAATCAATTTTTAAAACAAAGATTAATTACTTTATCATTTTCGCACTTTCTCTCTTTTTCCATTCATTTTTAAGATAATTTGAATAGCAAATATGACAAAACATGAAATATTTTTAGTGAATCGTGTTTATCGATGTACATATATTAATTTTGAGAGTCTACGCCATCTCTTTACTTGTTGTGCGTTGGAAATTAGAGCAACAAGCAACCATTTGATATATTAAAACACCAGTTTCCTCATAATGAGATGTTGATTAAGATGTTTGATTGAGACTAAATGTTGATTTTTACGTAAGGTTAATTTTCGCAATTGATTTTTTCAAAATGCTTGAAATATGGGATTATTTAAATATATTAATTAATACAATTTTGTATCTAATTAAATTATTTTAATATACATATATTGTACAGATTTCTAAGAACACTTTTAAATGGCACATATTTTCTTAGTTAAGAATAGCTTCATTGGGAATTTAATTTATCTTTTTAATTTTTAAAAAGCGAATAAACAAAGTTATATTCTACCATATTTTGATTCGTTGATATCATTAAAATTTAAATACCTCTTCCAACTGCAGCTCACCATTTAACAATACTTTATTGCTCTCATTTTGTACACTTCTATCGTCATCCTCCATTTCTTCAGTTTAATTTTCATTCCACCTATACCATATCTCATAAATGTATAGCCGGTCAATGTGATCCTCTCGACAAACATAGCAATTCTTGCTTCAGCTTCATCCCGTCTTGAACTACGAAAGTATAATTTATATCTAGAAAGAGAAATAATATAGATGATAAATATTTTTATGTCCTTTCTTTTCATTCAGTATTAAAACGTCGGTTGTTTGTTCACTTGTGAATCCGATATTAAATATAGAGTAATGATAATTTATTATATGGTAATTTATATAAATAAATTAAATAAATACAAAGTAAGTATTCGCAGCAAAATTCACCAGCAGGTATTAAAAAATATGCAGGAAAATGTGCCCTAGTTATTTAGGAAAATATTTTTACAACCTAATGTGAAGTAGTATTTTAACGTATACCTGCTTTACCAAGATAATATAGTTATAATCTAAACCCCGATAGAAGTAGTTAATCATTAAAAATAGAACTTTATTGGCGGAAATATTAATTAATAATAATAATAATAATAATTCGCCAATAGAGTTTTATTTTTAATGATTAACCTACTGCTGTGGGTTCTTAGATTTTATCTACACTAATGTAAAGTGCTGACATTTAATTAATTATTTTTTTAAATTACAAAATATAGATTAGAATGAAAAGTAAAAGAATATTCTTAGTTTGTTAACTCTCAGATATTAAGAAAGAATTTATCATGTGAAGTCCCGGAAAACCTCTATAAAATAAAAATATAAAAATACAGTACACTCTTAAGTATCCGGCCTAATGTGGCGGAAGGGCAGGCCGGATAACAAAAAAGCCGGATAGGCCGTAGTTCTATGAACTCATTTCTTTGCCCACCAATACCAGAAGACAAAGTTTTATACCAAAACTCACTGTTATAATATGTATTTTCTCACTTCTTATTGAGTACAAAGCCCTCCATTTATCTCAAGCCACGTAGAATGTGAACGCGGCGGCAGCCCAGTGAATCATAGAAGCAGTTGCCGGTAACGTGTCGAGTTAAAAGAGAATGCTCTGTACTGGTAGTTTATAAATATTTATGTACTGCACTGCACGTTTCAAGAATTTATTAGAGAAAAAGTAAGTTAAAGGATATAAACTGTTCACATTTTGTAAGTTAAAGGCTATAAACTGTTCGAACAGCGGCAACAATTGAGGTCCGTTACACACTGACGAAACAATGAACAATGAGCAGAACGCTGCTCTTTTCCTGTCACAACTTGTATTTTGCACACGACACGTAGGAGGATCATAGCAGACGCCCGCTTCCAATGCCTTGGCAATGTTGCCAATGCAACGCCTTGCCTTCCTCATTTAATTACGATAAAAGAAAACTAAGCCGGATACTACGAGGCCGGATAGTCGCGAGCCGGATACTCGGGAGTGTACAATAATTGTTTTATATATCAGTACCACATTAAAGCTGTTATTTAAAATTCTGGAAAAAATTAATTTAATAAAAACCAAAATATATCCTATTTAATGAATTTACAGTATTGTGCATGTTTTTGTTTAAAGGAAGGATTTAGCCTTCTAGTCTATTTATTCTATTAATTTATTTATCAAAATTCCGTATTGTATCTATTATTAGGTTTTCCATTATAAAAGTAAAGTTTGTAATCATTAACTTTACAATAAACATTACTTTAACTTTTATTATACATGCAAGTTTAATTTAATTTTAATATAACATAATTGTATTCTTACATATAAAAACTAAATGATTGAAAGTACTGTATTGGTTGAAATAAAGTTTGATGGCAAATTTATTATAATAAACAAAAGATGGCTGAATAAAACTTTTATAATATTTCCAGATAATTAAATATCATTAAAACCTGAATTGTTTCGAATAAATTCCCTAAAATTTCAAAATTAGATCTTTAACTATAATTTGATTTGTATACTATAATAACTGCTCATATGAAATCAGCATAACGGTTTCTGAATGCTATGCTCTTATCAATAGATAAAACCAAGAAAAACTTTTTGTTTTCTTTCACAATAGTAAATATCGTCTGAAATAATATATTTTCAAAATATATTTGAAAATATTAAAATATATCCCAAATATTTCTTGACAGATTAGTATTTTAAATTAATATTTTTGTTTTGTTTTGATATTTCATTCACTAGTACTTGATTACTGAAAAACTGGTGTGGTTATAATATTAATAATAATCAAGTACTTAGGTATTCTAATGGATATTCAAATAATGTAATTGTGTATGTAAATACCATAAATCTGATTTTGATTTCGAGTAATAATTTTGAATAAAACCGTTACAAAAGTTTGTTTTATTTACTAGTTCTTAACAATTATGTATAAATAGAAACGTTTATCGGTAGAAGGTTGAACTTGCGAATTATTTTTTCTCTATATACTATTCGATGTTGCTAGATACTATTATGCATTCTATATTAAATTTTTAAAAATTATGTTTATTTCATATACGAGGCCATCTTCAGTTGAAACGTCTGAAGTTAATTTTTTCATATCATGAAAGCTGTGTTATTGTTAAAGTTATTGCTAGTCATCAAAATCACGTCAACTTTGTTCTCCGCCTTCAATGTCAAACATGAAACTTTGTTCTCCGCTGTAGCTACTATAAATAGTAGCTACAGCGGAGAATAGTTTCATGTTTGACATTGAAGTTTTTTAATAAAATGGATAGATTAATTTTATAAATTTTTCAGATTAAAAAATTTAATTACAATTAATATCAAAGACATTAAAATTAATATAAGTTCCTATATTTATTTGTTTATTATTCGATTGTTAAATTTATCTGTTTGCTGAATTATTATTTGATATTAAACGATATATAAGCATATATATGAATTGTTTATATATATATACCTACATATTCACATATATAAGCACATATATGTATAAATATATACTTTATATATATATTATTGCCAATGCCCGATGTTTACTCAATTCGGAAAGTGGCTGTCCACTTCTAGATTCGGCCGAGTGATTTAGCCATAGCCCAAAATATAGGAGAATTTACCACTATTTCGGGCTTTGGCCGGCCAATTCGCCATGCTGCCGACAATCAATGGCCAATTCGAGAATTGTCCAAGAAAAAGTGAAAAAGTGAACATAGCTAGAAATTTTGCAATGAATTCGTTAGAATTTTGGCTTGTTCACCAGCGAGAATGAAATTGTCTGTCTCGTCTTACAATACTGATGCAAGAGATTATGGAGCCATTCATTTATAGACTTACCCACCCACTAATATGAATGGGATTCTCTCAGAGTAAGAATATAGGTAGTTTTTAAGATTTCCTTAATTGTGGAGCTAACATTCAAAACAGACTTTGTCACTGAAACACAACTTTTGGGAATGATCAAAAAATGTGTTTCTCTGAAACTTTTTTGATTAAGCAGTCTACTTTCAAAGACCATTATAACTAAGACAAACTTGCTTTTGGATGATTAAACTCCGCAGAGATCATCGTATGAACTATATAAATAGAAATTAGTATTTAACTCAAAATTTTCATATTTGGACAAAGTCTCTTTTGAATGGTTGCTCCTCAATTAATTTATCGTAATACGTTACGGATTTAATTTCTGTATTTTCCCATAAGATAAGAAAATGAAATATCATATTTATGAAGAATTCTGTCCGAGATGGTAAATTTTTAATAATTTATTACGATAAATATAAAACATTTTCAGCTTTATATATATTATGGACAAACTGATTAATACGGACATTATTTATAATGCCCGGTTATTATGAATAATGACAAACAGAATCGGACGTTGTAATGAATTAAAAAAATTTAATCATATTAGTAGAGCGTTGATTACCAGTCATCCTGGTAACAATTACTCCGGATAAGCGACGCTTTACTATATTTACGATTAATTACATGGAAATTTTTAATAAGTCAACAGAACTGATCAGAATTGTGCCCGTACTGATTTAAGTGCGCTTTAGAAGTGAACTATATCATAATTAGAATAATTATCAAATTAGGTTTATTTTGGAAATTCTTTGCAGATAGCTTATAACAAAATAATTTATGAAAATTTCACAGACTAGACTATTTTTGAAAGGTAAATATTATTAACAGTTTTAATTAATATTAACAAAATGTATCGAATCGTATTAATCACTATGACCATAATATATATAACTTTTCTATCGTTTGTTTAAAAAAATATAGTAAATGTATTTAAAGAAACGATACAAAAATATTTTAAAAAATTCAGCAGAGTTTTTAATATCTTTATTCATTTAATTTGACAGTTCTTAATTTATAAACTTTTAATATATTGATAATAAACTGCATTTTTGTAGTTATAAATTTTATATGTCATTTTTTAATTATTTGTTTTTATTTTTAAGATTAAAATTAAGAAAAGAACTTGGCAAATTCTTATAAGGAATCGAATTCTAACCGTCATTTCTTTTGTATGATTTTTCTTTGTCACTTTTTGCTTCGTATGATATTTTAAACTATTCACTAAAAACATTTCTTTCATATTTTTTTGAATTGTAAATACATTTTTCCTTTTGACATGTTATAAGTTATGCTAACTATAAATAACGTTACCATTGTTTTCTTCGATGTGTTTTTCAACTGGAAAAACATTTTCTGTTTCGTTAATTTTTCAACTTAAATAAAACTATTCGAATACTGATTACATATTCTCTTTGTTTTCGAAATAATTTTTTCTAGTGTGACTAAACTAAAATGATTTTCTCAGTGGTAATCATATCAACTAGAATTAATATGGTTACTCCCGTAAATGCATGACCAGCTCTGGCAAACTTCCAGCTTTGGCCACTTTATTTAGACAATTCTGGAATTAGCCATTGATTGTCGACCACATCGCGTATTGGCCCACCAAAGCTCGAAATACTCGTAAATTCTCGTATATTTCGGGCTTTGGTCAAATAACTCGGCCAAATTTAGAAGTGGGCCGCCACTTCGTGAACTGGCTAGACTTCGGGCATTGGCCGTAACATATACAATATACTATTAATAATATATAATATTTAATTTTCAGAAATTTAAGCATGATTTTCGAAACAACAGTATGAAATCAGAAAATAAATTCGTCTACTTTATTCTTTCAAAAATGCAATAGTTTCTTTTCTTGTTGACTTTCAGCGCCTCAAATTATTTAGGGTAAGGTGGGGCTATTTGAATATAGGGGCTATTTGAATCGAATTAAGAAAATCGTCCACTACGCAACCCATGC
>WUQG02055314.1:0-10169 GCA_011317285.2 Androctonus mauritanicus | reverse complement strand
TCTTTAAATAAATAAATTATTAATCATAAACTATTGATTTTGTTGACCTTTACTTAATTTTATTGTGATCAAATTGCTTTTCTGAAAACAGAATACAATTTTAACATTATATCTATGGGAAATTGATTCTTGATTTATGGGTTCTTATTTTACAAGCTAAACTCCAGAAATGAATTAACTTGTATAGTCGAGAACTTTCTGTACTATAAAAATAACTATTTTGTATTAATGTAATTTTGATTATAGTATTGGTTATAATTATTATATTATACCTTCATAAATAAAAGATTCACACAAAACACTAATAGAATTTATGTTTAATTTAAAACATGTTATAAAACTGCTTAATTTAACAAGTCATTATCAATTTTAACTGATAATTTAAACTTTCTTTAGTTTACAGACTTATCTTTATTTTTTAACTCATTGATATTCATATATTTTTTCCACAATTTTATTAATTTCTGACATTTAAGTACAAATGTAGAGTTGTCAAATAATAGTTATAAAGTTCATTTACCAAGAGAACTTTTATTAATCTTCTGTCATATTTTTTATATTATGTGAATTTGATATTATAGTAATACTAAATTATCATCATAGTGTAAATACCAATTGGAAAAAAAATAACACATACAGGTAGTTCTTAACTTACAATCATTTTTACTTGCAGCAATGATATCATCAATAAATATTGTGATAGTCAATGTAATTCACATGGGTTTGAGTTCTTCAGCAATGGTCTGATATACAGAAAGTATCCTTTTTATGTCTGATTCTTATATTTTTGTATTTGTTATATTTGTTAAGATAATGTATAGTATATAGTAGTGAGAAATACATAAAATTTGGGCATTTTTATGACTTCAATCGTATTCCTAAAGTAATCACTCTGTATTTAAATATGAATTAAAATGAATTATTGAGTCATATGAACTGTACTGATAATGGTCTCATATAATACTGAAAACATTTTAGAATAAAATTTATTTTCTGTTTTAGAGCTTTTCAATGAAGTTAATTTAAGACTGCCCAAAGTTATAGCCTCAAAAGCAAACCTCATTGCAAATCAAGAACTACCTATATATTTTTTTTTCTAATTTCTACATCATGCATAATCTCGAAAATATTTTTTTCTCTTTTTAAATTAAAAATAACTTTTTTATACTTAACAGATATATATTTAAATATAATTCATTTTTGCTTATAATGCTTGTTATTTCATACAGAAATTCAGTAACAACAACAGGAAAAATCTTATTGTAAGGACTTTTAGAACTCAAAAGAATAATTATCGCAGGTATTTGAAAATAAAAAAAGAAATCTTTTATTATTTGAAAAATGAATTGTGATGTTAAAAATTATCTTATCGATCAGATCCTGTTCTTCAATATAGGATATTTAATTCATATATTCAAGAACAAAGAAAGGTGAATCTGGGGCCAATATGAGAAGTGAAATTTATAAGTATTGAAATATCTGAGTAATGTTGCTGCTTTATTATGTTAAGTTGTCTCTGAAGACGCCTTTATGAGTTATCTTCAACAGTAGGACAAACTGAGTGAATTTGAGAAGCCACATCATATGCCTACAACAAACTTGTGTCATTTTTTGCAATGGAGTATATTTTTGTTTCAATCAATTTAATTTATTGATACTGCAAGTGCTATTTTTTGATAAATTTACTTGATAAGTACATTAAGTAATTAAGGACAAATTAGATTATTATAGAATGAACAAAAGATCTTTTAAAAGATATTCCAATAAAAAGTATTCAAATATTATTGCTATATGCTCTTCAAGTTAAAGCTTATATACAAATTAAGTTTGTGACTGTAACTAAGATATATTGCTATGTTGCCCCAAAAGTATTGAAATAACTGTATACAATATTTTGTAATATATTTCAAATAATATATAATCTATTAATATAATCTATTATTATTATTAAATTTATTATATATTATATTTTTAATCACATATCTGGATCAATTAGAAATTTCTTATTTCACAAATTTGAATAAAAAGTTCCCATTATAAGCAAGAAATTTTTTAGCATAATTTCTGCTATCTTGAAATACTGCCATATGTTAACTCATAGTTTTGCATTATATCAGTTATTAAAGCATTCTTCTATCTTAATGTTTAAAATTCTTGAAGAGTTCTTGAAATTTGAAAATGAAATTTCATAAACGTTTATAAACCAAACTACAAGGGAAATATCCAAACAGAACTTAAATCTGTTATTAATATTAATTTACCTGAAGAAAAAGCAGATCAGAAATAGTTTTATTTACAGAGTCCAATGTATATGATCAAAAAAGTAATTCTAAATTAATATTAATATCTGAAGAGTTAATCTGTTAGATGGCTCAGTGGCTTAGCAGTTATGACATTGGGACAAATCTAGAGATCCCCAATTTGATCCCAGGCTGATGCAATTTTTCTCTAAATAAATTATTAAAAATTCCAGTTTAATCATTAATTCATAGATAACACCGCTGTTTAATCATTAATATATTTTATTAATTACAAGATTTGGCTAACATTAGTATAAATTCTTTGCAATTATTAAAATTTTCATTAAAACATCATAGGATTAATTTGGCAGTTTAGGTTCTATACAAAATTTCATGTTTATAATTAAGAATGTTTATAATTTGAAGAGCAACTATACTGAAAAATGCAATATGACCTAACTAGTTTAACTTGAAATTCAGTAATGTCTTTTTTTAATCAATCATGGTTCATTTATTTTTTATTTGAATACTGTGTTATGAAATTTTCCATAAATATCTGTCAACATATTATTACTATAAATGTCTTTACTAATGCTACACTAAATTAGGTATTCACTAGATCAGGGGTCCCCAACCATAGTGCCCGCTGATCGTTTAACATGTGCCCGCCAATGTGCGACCACGATAAAAATATTTCGACTTACAGATGAACCTTGACGATTGCTTATGAGCAAGAATAGCATCACACTCCTCATAAGCAATCGACAATGAAATGCAGTGCCAAAAATCACATTGACATTGAAATTTATATTTTTATAAAGAATTTTTATACTTTGTAGATTTTGTATGCATTATTTAATAATTATTTATTTTACACAAGAGTATTAACAATAATTTTGTTAAATTATATTTTTGGAATTAAATGATTTTTGTACATTATGTCTATGTATTATTAACTATATCCAACTATAAATTTGCCTTGAAAAAATATATGGTGCCGGCCGTCCGACCGGTATTCTAGAATGTGCTCTTAGGTACAAAAAGGTTGGGGACCCCTGCACTAGATCAATCATAGACTAACTCTTAATTATACAGAAATATTTTTAATCATATAATTCTCTTCAGCATTTTATTTTGACAAATACTATTTCAATAAAACATTTGTCATCAAAGTAATATTTGCTAATATTAAATGCCTCTACAATCTTTAAATTATTTTTATCAGATATGATTTTTTATTAGAATACTGTACTATATAATATAATAAAATCTTTGTTAAAAATGAAAAGAATTATTTTTAGTTAAAATTTAAAGAAAAAAATTATAATAATTAGAAATGTACAAATACACAAATTTTCAAGTACAAGTAAAACTTTGAAATAAACTCGAATTATTGAATTGGGTTTGAGTTTTATCTTTTAGAGATATTTTTAATTATGATAAAAGTTGAATTTATCTAAATGGCTTCTTTACAATGTAAGAAAAAGTCACCAGTATTCGAATCAGTATCAATTTTTTATATATAAAATTTTATAAAATCAATTTGCTAATAAATTTATACTTTTCTTGATTTTAAGTTATCACTAATAGTATAGCATTTTAATGGTAAATATTGAATAGATAAATTCAACATTTATGGTTTTAGAAGATAGAATAAAATAACCTGAAACACTTTTTCAACTCAAATATTCTTAACTTTAATTAAATATAATAAAAACAATAATAAAATGATATCTACTTTCATAATAGTAGACTTCATTATAAGCATAACTGGTGAAATATTCTCTAATCACAGAAAAAAATTTAGTTTTCTAATAGGAATGATTACTGGATTATAAAATACCAAGTTATCAAATATACCAGATTAATGTCCTAACTCAATAATAGCACTACTAGCAAGTTTTTCAGCACGTTTATTATTGTAAAATGTTTTCGGACACTTAGAACATTCCCTCTTCGGTACATTAAGAGCTTACAAAAAGATCAAATCATCTAATTTGATCTTTTTGTAAGTTCTTAATGTACCAAAGAGGGAATGTTCTAAGTGTCCGAAAACATTTTACAATAATAAACGTGCTGAAAAACTTGCTAGTAGTGATATTATTGTGTTTGGACATTGATCTAAAATCAAGTGATCTATACATAAGTACACCAGACTATAAGTACCAGAAGTATAGAATGTGCCAAATTACATGGAATTTATTGCATTTTAAAATTTTTGAACATAAGTTATTTTAATATATTATGATGATATAGTGCTCCCCAGATATAATGCTGTTATTTATATTATAGATTTGGATATACTATGGCTCTTTCCTATTCCCCACCCTTTGAAAGAAATTTTGGGAAAAATATAATATGTAATTATTGTCTTCTTGCCTTGTTAATGTCTTGTCACCATTTTTCAATAACAACAAAACCAAAACTAACAATATTTCCAGAACTATTATCATCACATTGTATATATTAATAGTGACATGTAGCTGGCTGGCTGGCTGGATATGTTGATATCGCTTTTACAGTCAAACCACTCATCAATTCCTATAGAAAGAGTATCATTAGAAAGATCTAATGATACCCTATTTATTTCTCCTTGGATTTCTGTAACAATTTCAAAATTTTGTGTAATTAATAATTTAAAAATTAAGGAATAAAAACTAAATTAAAACTGTAGATCCTCCAAAAAGACAATATCTGCAGATGGTGCTGTAACCTCATAACAGCTATTATCTAATGATTCCCTATACAAGTTCAGAGGAATTTCTCAAATGATACTCCAGGTTATAAATTTAAATCACAAGATTTCTACTCATTTATATGAGCAGATAATGTCTAGTTATTACAATTTATGATAAAATAAAAAGAATTTGAATTCACATTAATAATTCCGATGATAAACTACAAAACAATATATAAATTTCAAAATATTTCTAAAGAATAATAAAATTTTTTTAAAATAAATTTGTCAATTTTAAACAAAATTTACATTTTCTTTACAACTTAATTCCTAAACAGCTCAATTTGCAAGTAAAAGTTTTATTACTTGCAAATTGAGCTGTTTAGGAATTAAGTTGTAACAAAGGCAAGTGTTTTTCAAATATTGACTTTACATTTTCTTTAATTTTCCATATAATTCTAGTGTTTGCAGTTGCTCTTGACATAAATATATGTGCATATAAATTTAATGTAACAAAGATTCTTTTTAGCTATTCATACTATTTCACACAAAATGAAATAGTATATAGTTTAGTATGATAAATGTATGTACTTAAATTGGTGTGTAGTTTCACACTGTTGAGCATGATAAATGTAGCTGTGCATTTATCATGCTCAACATTATAAAAGTAGAAGTTTTTAGACCATTAAAAATCACTGAATTAGAGAATAAAGGTAGCCATTAGTTATAGTGCAGCTGTCACATAATGTGGATCAGATCCCAACCCCACAAATCCAATGTTATAACTGGGGAGCACAGTATTTGAAATCAAAACATAAACACAATTACTTTTTGAATGCTTATGCAAATTAATTTCATTTTGTGAGTCTCCACATTTAAAACTAAATATAACAACTGCAAATGTATCAATAATAATTTTGAAAATTTTTTTAGACTAAATTTTATATAGTATAACATATAATTATTGATTTTAATCAAACTCTGTATTATTTGCATCCTTTAATTAAAAAATATATTAGTTTAATGATACTAAAAATTCTTAACTGTACAACTGTTACTGCGAAAACTAATACAATAAAGAATTAACAAGCACTATAGCAGGAACTCCTAAAACACAAACTAGAAAATCTTTAGAATATGGCAGGAAAATCCTTAAAAACAAAGATTTTCTAGTTTGTTTTTTAGGAGTTCCCTGCCATAGTGTTGTTAATTCTTTATAGTTTAATGATAGAAAACAAATTAATGGATTTTCTTAATTCTTTGGCCAGAAATTGATTCTTGAATTTATAATATTTAACTTGAAGCAATGCATTCACCATATTATAGTATAAATGGTTGCTTATTGGAAAAATTTTTAAAAGGTTAATTTTTTTAAGTAATACAATTTTGAATAGCAGAAATAAAGTTCTAATGTAGTAATAATTTTTTAACTATTATATATAAATATACATACTTGAAAATTAATTTCATATTATATAGGTTTGAATTTATTAGAAATTTTTGTAACAAAACTAACCATAATTTATCAATAATTTTATTTTTATATGAATTACAATAAATGGAAAAATATTTAAATTAATTATCATAAAAAAATATATTTATTCTACCATATCAAAATTTTGTCCATTCATACCTATCAGTAACTGGATTTGCTCCACAATCACCTCCACCAAATACTACTAGATAATCTCCAAATGCTGCTGAATGATGTTGGGTTCGTGGAGATGGTTGACAGCCATCTACCTAAAAAAACCCTGATATTTTGATTAGTGACATTTTATATGAAAACTGAACAATATATGTTTTTTATTCATAAATTTTAATAGCAGCAAATTTATGAAAAAAAATTACCTCTGCAGTTGTCCACTCCATAGTATTAATATCCAAAATTTGAATATCATTTCGATTTCCAGTTAGATCTGCTCCACCAAATATATATAGTTTATCAGGATAACTTTTTGGAATATAACAGCTATGTTCATAACGCGCACATAGAATGGAAGAAGAATGACCAACCCATGTCATAGTATTTAAATCAAGAACAAAAGTCTGATCAAAAGCTCTATCAGGATCAGCTCCTCCTATTAGGAAAATTTTTCCTTTATCATCATCAAGTTTTGATGCAGATTCTGAAAACTGTGCAACATAAATTCCAGTATGACCTCCTCTTGGATATGGTCCTTTGGTTAAAGTTTTTATTTCATACCAACCTGATGGTTTATTCAGTATATTTGAATCAAATGAAGACAAAAATTCCATTATTCACTAAAATGAGAAATAAAAAAATATATTTAAAAGTAAATAATATTGACAACAGTTTTTATTGAAATTTTTAATGTTGAGGCAATTACAATTTGATTGGGTAATTATATCAATCCATTTTTATATAACTGAAAAGCCTTAGTATAAAATAACAGAATACAACTTGCTCATATTTCAACTATTGAAAAACCAAGCACTACTAGCAAGTATGACATCAACATTTATTTGGTATAACGTTTTCGGATTATTAATTCAGTCCCTCTTCAGTACCTTATTACATTTAATATACGTTACATAAATCGCTATAGAATACATACGATTTCAAACAAAATTGTTATACATTATAATTCTTACTTAGTGTAAAATATTTAAAAATTTCATTTTATGTCAACTTCTTTCACTAATTCAAAAATAACATGGTAAAGGTAAGAACTTTTTGGCCTCCTCTTGTATAGGTGAAAATGAAATAATAATAATAATGAAATCAATTTAAAATAATATTATATACTTTAATATAGTTAATGCATAATTTGTTTCTATTTATAAAAATTTTTATTTTAAAAAATTTAATTGTTCATCATAGAAAAAAATTCACTAATTTGGCAAAATTATGAAATATCTCAGAGCTGGGTACAGTATTACAACTACAATATTGAGATTCTATTTAATCTAATATTTTGAAAATTCAGTAGGTAGACCAATAGACATTTGAAGTTTTTAATTCTATAATATTCAAAACTGAATTTATAATGCATTTAAAGTTTAAAGAATATTATATGGAATATACAGTATTTGTTCTGTATGTAGTGAAAAGGATAAAAATTGCATATTGACAGTTTTTACATCATTATATTGGTTTTAAGAATTAAGCTATAACTGTGAATGTAGACTTAAAGAATGGCATTCCATACGTATAATTTGTATTATTTTTGGATTTTCTATCTATTTTAAAAATAAAGAGCTTTGACACAATATCAGTTATTAGATTTATATATATATATAGGCCTATATATATATATATATTTTTTTTTTTGGTTAAAAAATAACAAATCATTACAACCTTCTGATGAAGCAATCGAGTTATTCTTAATTTTAAACTGTATTTAAAAAATTACTACTTTAATATCTTATTAATAAACTAATATTAAACAAGCTCTTTGCAAGTATAAATTTTAGGAATTCTTAGAGTTGAATACTAAACTAATATTTGATTCGATATTTTAATTATTTTCGCACAATTTTCTGACAAAATATTTGCATAGTTCATTATAGACTGAAAGTTTACAGTATAATACAAGAAATCGTATTTTTGGCATAACACATCTTACTAACTGAAACGATTATTTTAACTATAAGGAATTCTTAAGTTTTTGAGATTATCTATTTTGGGATCCGCTACTTCAGCTACCTTCAAAGCTGTAGACATTGTTCATAATTTGAAATATAATTTACTAAAATAATATAGTTTGATTTACAAGAATCAACTATTCAATTCATATAAATTTCGTCTAATTTTAATACAAGTGAAAAGCATTTCATTTATTTAAGAAATCATCGAATAAGTTTTAATATGAAATCTTACCTAATCCACCAATAACATTTGCCAAAAAGTGCGACTTTCGAACTAACCCACTAAACTATAAAGAAAGTATTTTACATTCTTTCCTCCCAGGACAGTTTCCAATTTGAATCGTATTACTTTCTGCACGTGCTAAAAAATTGTTTTGGCCGTCATTTGAAAATAATTTTCAAAATAGTACAATAGATGGCACTGTTTATCCAAAATATAATCATGATATTACACGATTTTTCCTTGGTTTTTTTCGTTTAAATATAAAATTTATTGAATAGGAAACTTTTATACACATTTAAGATTTCAAAATTATAACAATTAGATGCTATTATAAAATATTTTTTATAAAAATTGTTAATATATTATTACATAAATTAATTTTACATACAGTATATACACCGTTGTGTTAAGACTGTATCACATTGTACGCATTCAATCAACAACTATAGAACTCTGTAACAACTACCAACCACCATCAAAAGCGTTGTCTATTTCGCGCAACTTTCTTATCATACGTTTCCGATCTGTTGTCCCAACTTTTTTGTTGAGGCAACTTCCAATATGGCGTCTCGCAGTCGAAATAACAGATTAAAACTTATTGCTACAATTTCGATTTTATCAGCTTCCTTACACACTATAAAACGGAAAATATGGACTAGGGAATGGCTTTTAAAAGAAAAAGTACAAGGATGTTATGAAAATTTCGTGTGTGAATTGGCAGCGAAAGATCAAGAAAGTTATCGAAAAAGTTATTCTCTCTTTGGTTATTATATAATTTTTCGGCTCTCTCCTCATATTCAATATGTTTCAGATTTTTTTCGAATATTGCTGATTTTTTGGATTCCATAAATACACTTTATCTCAGAAAATCAATTAATTGAATTTATAAAAGTCTGAAATCCACACGAACTTGAATGCCACCATTTTCAGTTTGAATACAACACCACCACGTAATAAGCTTGACACGATGATTACAGGACGATTTTGATTGGCTTCAGAAGAAGGTTGCGCCACTTTTTTAGACCCCGTGTTAAAAAAAAAAAAAAAATGTTGATTGTAGTTGTCCCAACCCAAGAAGTCCTATCAGACATGTTAAAAATCGACTACTACTAATTAATTATACATGATTATTGGTTATAGTTGCTGGTATTTCGTCCCGTATAATACGATCTTTACGAGTTCAGGATAACTTAAGACGTAATTTTCTCTACAAAGCATATTTGGGTTTCCTTTCTTTAATTAATTTTTTTGGGGGTAACAGCTGTTGCCATTTACCATTCAAGTAGAATACTAAATGGCAGGGCGAAACAAACCGTTCTAGAAGCTAAACATGTCTATAGGAGTCGGCCGGATTGGCCGCGTGGAAACGCTTCGGCTTTCCACTCTGGAGGACCCGGGTTCGAGTCTCTGGTCCCAC
>WUQG02055303.1:0-10170 GCA_011317285.2 Androctonus mauritanicus | reverse complement strand
ATTTTCTGATATGAATATATTTAATGTGAAGATATAGCAGATAAATATGTACTGAATTCTTTTTTTTATTGAATGCATGTAGAATCTAAATAGCAAAATGTGTAGAAAGAAGTCTAAAATAATAGAATGAAAAAGTTTAAACAAAATGGATTGATTGAGGATTTCATTTTAGCTAGTAAAGATATGAAATTTGATATCCTAATCTGAACTTGTTCAGACTACTGAAAGTAAAAAAATTCCCAAAGATAATTCAGATAAATGCCAGACTGTTTCAAATTTTAAACTGAGGATATTTTGTAAAATGTGCATATTTTAGATCAGAGTGGATAAAGTGATAGTACCCTAGTGAAATATGATGACAAACACAACTTATATTATTTTGATTTTGCACATAAAATATTATATTTAGACAAGAGATAAAGATTATATCATACATTCTTGTGTATGATCCAATATCCATAATATTATATAATATACTGTTTTTTATTGTATTGTATAATATACTATTTTATATTATATAATATACTGTATTTTATTTTATAATCAATAAAATAAAAAAAATTTTTTTTAAGAAGCATTCTATTTATTTCTCAAAAATTCCTTAATCTTTCTGCTAGGGAATTGCTATATCTTCAAATTTCCAGTGAAAATCTTATCAATAATGAAGGGACACTGGCTTGTATCAAATGAAAAAGTTATGAAAACCTTCATCACTCCTGCTATAGAAAACATTGGATCTTGAGAATTTAATATATGTTGGAAATCAGAGCAGTTTACAAAATATATGGATCTATTTATGAAGTCTAATATATGAATAGAATTCCTGCTCATATTATGTATAAATATAATCTAAACATTAATTGAAAATGTTATCCTTTATTTTACTATCTTTAATTATGCCATCACAATTTGAGTAGATTGCAATTTGAGCTCTATAATGGTCCGTAATAAACTATTCAACTAGTCAGAGTGAAGTATTGCAATGGCCTAACAAATCTAAAAATTAGTTTTAGAAATTTGTATTATACATTTGAAAGAATAATCTATCAGAAAAAATATATAACTTAAAGTATTAAAAAATTTTTTCTTAATATAACATCAGAATATTACAATTTTTTCCAACTCATTTTATTATTAATTCTCAATTTATTTCATCAAAATGGCAGGACCTATAAATCAGCAAAGAGAATATGAACATTATACAAAATACGTCAGAGAATTCATAATGCACAGCTTCTTTAAATGCTATGTAAATATCTATTCTTCAAGCTAAACATCAACATATATACCTAATCTAGGTATTTTAATAATTTAAAATTAAAGGGTGTCCTTTTTTCTGCTAATGGCTTGTCATACTTCTGGCAGGATTTTTTCTCTCTTTCTTCATACTTTCCTATACTATCCTCACTTCATCCTTCATTCTTCAAAGGGAGCCATCAAGTATGCCCTCATTCTCTTCTTATTAAATTTATATGCTATCCTATCAAAAAACATTTGAATATCAATGATTTTGATAAGAATTTATATTTGTGAATGAAACTAGTACCCAATGGGAATTTCATATACACAACATAGATAAATATAAATTTTCAACCAGGCTACTGAAAGCAGATGTAGCTTGTTTTTTACTTTCCTTGGAAGTAATTGCTATTGCATTAAAAAAATAATGCACATCAATCTAGTTCCAGTAGATTAAAATCAAAGTTTTGCATAGCCAAGTCTAATTTTTGAATTTCATATCCTTAAATTAAGAGCTTACACTATGTAATAGTATTATCATAATAAAATATATAGAACCCAATGCATGATAACAAAGCTATCTAAAATATCAGAACAGATATCTGTCTTCTAAGTATTACAACTAACAGTCTTAGTCTAACACCATTATACTTTTGCCTTTAAACATTACCATTGAGTAATATTTAAAGAAAAAGTATCAATCTGGTTATTTTTATGTTTAAGCTGACAAATCTGCATGAGAAATATGAAGCAATGCATCAATCAGAACCAAAAATGGGCTGATTAGCCCCAATATGACCCAATCTTGTCTTCATTCTATTTTAGAAAACAGAACCATTTATATAATTACCACTATATAACCCATTGCTTCTTACTATCTAATATATAAATATATAATTGCACTTGAAGCAAGTAATGAATAAATTTAGTTTATTCGTATAATGCTTTCGGACCTACTTTGGGTCCCTCCTCAGTACATCTAAGAACTAACTATTCTAAACAATCAAATTAAGATGATTTGATTGTTTAGAATAGTTAGTTCTTAGATGTACTGAGGAGGGTATGAAGTAGGTCCAAAAGCGTTATACAAATGAACTAAATTTATTCATACTTGCTTCAAGTGCAGTTATATATTTGTATATTGGACATTAAGAAGCAATGGGTTATGTAGTGGTTTTATAAACATAATTTTGATTATAAAAAAAGTCTGGTTTTAAACTCACATTTCCTTCAAAAATCTTCCCAAATAAATAAAATCATTGCATTTTAGGGAATTTTCCACAGCAAGGTTTTGCTAAATTACATGATTAAAATATGAAATTAAATTAAAATGTAGTATGAAAATGAAATAAGTATATATAGCCAAATTTTTCAACTTTATTAGTCACAATTATTATTTAAATTAAAAGACTGAAGGACAAATGATATCCTTTGCTATATGTAATAAAAAAAATTCACTACCAAATATTTAAAAGCATTTTTTAATTAAATTTTAACAGATTTATTTTAAAAATTCTTTAAACCAATTAAGGCTTTCAATCTGCCTTTATTTGATACATTCAGTCTAATGAAATATTTGCTTACAGAATAGAGTATTTAATTCAAAATGATGGAGCATGTTTATACAGATTTAAAAAAATGTTTTTAATCCTACTTTACTGAAAGAAAGTGATTTAATTTCACATTTTTGTTAGATTTATTCACACAATAAAAATGAGCCAATATCCAAAATTACAAAATTTGTATGTAATTTAGTAGTGAATAAAAAACATTAATTTGATCTAAGCCAATATCAATTACTTTTACTAAAACTTCAAGATTAATCTATACCAAAAGTGAGTTATTAACCAATAAGTTTTCCAAACAATGCATCATACCAAATTGTTGGTACAATGCCAAAAAATAGTGTGTGATTGAAAAATTTTAATATCCCCTGGTGGAAGAATCACAAATCTTTCATACAACTGATATTAAATATAATTTGGTATTTCATTAGAGATCAGAAAAAAATCCCATCCAGTCTACTCTATTTTCAATTCAAATACTCAATTGCTCTGTAAAATACATTTAAAATGTAATTTACTGTAATTTCAATAGTTTATTTCAAAAGTTGATAGCAAAATAAAAATTCTTGCTTTAACCTTAAAGATTTTTGATGTAATAGTGGAACTTTGAAAAATTGCCAAAATATTCAAATATGATACTTTTTATTAGCTAACTTAACAGGAAGTGTAAAGACAGTCACCAAATGAAAGTATTTTTTTGGAAAAAATTTTTCCTTTTGGAATATGGAAATTAATCCCAGAAACAGAAAATACTAAAATTTTTCTTTATAAAATCATTTATTTATTAATTTACACATAATTATAATATAAAGAATATTAATATGAATTAAAAATAAAATTATTTTTATGGATGCAAAAAAAATAATACAGGGTGTGTCTGATTTATAACATTTATATATTTTAATATTCTATATATGACATAATGTAATATAAAAATTTAAGCATTATCAATAAACAACTTCACATTAACTGTTCAATAGTAATATATCAGTGTATTATTATTTTTTATAGTGTACTAGTATAATACCATCTTGATGTCTTCTGGCAATACCATGTTAATTACATGTTTTTTTATGCTTAATACAATAAATTTAACTTGTTGGAAGCTGTTGTTTAGTTTTGATGGATACTTATATATCAATGGATGTAGAATGAGGTAGAATGGATATTATTAGAGCTGAGCCAACACAAGACTTCTAACATGAAGTAATACATAATGCCATGACCTCAGACACTACACAAATACCGGTATGTTTTATTTACAAACTATGGGTTGTTAACAGATGCCCACTATCTCATCTATGCATCATAAAAGGTAACCAAAAGATTGTTTCTCTTTTCTACTAGTGGCTTATTACTCTTCTGGCATGATCCATCTCTCTTCTCACATCATTCTTTATTCTTCAAAAGATTAATTCTGTATACTAAGTATATTCTCTATATTTTTCAATAAAAATAAAGCAAAGGATGTTGCCTATGCTAAATCTTTAAAATGTAGAGTTATAGGAATTGAAATTGAATGTGGATGTTCAAGATGGTGAACAAGTGCTTTACTACATGATATGGACAAAGCAAAGCATACAAAATATTTCTTTGCTGGTGGTTATATGATTAGATAACATTTTGACATATTTGAGTGAGAAATGGATAATATTTTTGTGTTCAGGAATGCATTATAGACATATCTTCACTGATATAACACTTTTCAATTTTATTCATGTTTATTATTTGCGGCACTTCCCTTACTCTTATGGCAGTTTCAGTATCACATGCACATCAGCTAAATTAAGCAAATTGATTGACACCATTTGTTTCCTATATATTGTTTGTTTTTTGGCTTAGCACTATTCTACATTTAATAAATGATAATATAAATATACTTTTAGGCTTTTATATGCATTGGCAGATGAAAAAATGGTTATGATTCATTTTATGGCAGTAGTCTCAGACCTCACCCACTATATTAGTGAGGTATATCTGTATATAAATTTAATTTTTCCATCCAAATTAAATAATAATTTTGTTTCTGATTTACAAAAATTTGATTTATGAGGATTTTTCAGGACCTTTGCATTCTGATAAACTGAATATTTAATTCTAACTTCTAAATATTTGATTCATTTTTTTCTTGACATTTTCTTCTGATAGATCAAAAATATATCTTGAACAAATAAAAATTTTTTGAAAAAATAACTGCTCAAAACAAACTTGTCTCTATAATATTTGATTTTGTAATTTATAAAGAATTAAAGATTTTTCTTTTGATGTGATAAAAATTATAATTCAATAGTTTCACTAATATTAATTAAAAATTTGTTATTTTTAATTATAGAGATGATTCTCGATTTTATGATTGAGATTCAGTTTAAACAACTAGATGATAAATTAATGGAGATAATACATTGGAAATATAACTATCACTGTTCACTGCCATTATTCAATACAATATTACACAATATAGCATCATAACAACATAAAATTAAAAGAGAACTTATACAAAATGGATATTATCAATATATCAGATCTTTGTGTACATGGATTCATATGTATGTGAACTGCACTGATCATAGTTCTTATTGATTGCATCATGATCATAAGTCAAGAACTATACATATTTCCACCACATTATAATTTTCTATTTATAGAACTGAACTTCTATAAAAATATTTAAATGAACTCTCTACACAAAATGATACTAAAAACATTGAATAAAATTCCAAAAAATTGATATATAATTTGGCTTATCAGATAAGCAACATTATTTTACAAGTATTATTTGGTTACTTATCAATAGTAAATGACTGACTAATTGCTAATAAGAATATAGCTTCTTGCCTTAATACATTCTAAATAATATAATTTTATAAGTTACAACAAAAAATTTTTTAATAAAGATCAATATATAAGAGAAAATTTCTTGAAGAGATAGATAATAGTAAATATTTTTAAATTGCTATATGAAACATACACCATTAATAACACACTGTCTTTAAATACAATATTTACAACCATTGATGCAATTTATGAAGTAAAAAATATTACTACTGCTACTACTACTTCCATTAGATTTATTAAATTTATAAACTGCAATTTATAACTATAATTTATCATAGGATATTAATGTAATTAATCAAACATTAATAGCAGGGACTTAGTTTTTAAAAATAAAAAATAATGGAAAAAATATTTTTGGAAATATCACAAAAATTTATTAGGTTAGATTTCTATATAACTTATATATGAATCATCAAATGTTTGTATTGCTTTTATACCTTTTAAATAAAAATATCTTCAGTCTATTAACTCAAT
This sequence comes from Androctonus mauritanicus, assembly GCA_011317285.2. Lineage (NCBI taxonomy): Eukaryota > Metazoa > Arthropoda > Arachnida > Scorpiones > Buthidae > Androctonus > Androctonus mauritanicus. The sequence goes on along the minus strand of WUQG02055303.1, from coordinate 4,057 downwards.
GGGCCACTTACATTGTAAATTTTTCATGATAAGAAAATTCATTTGTTCATTAAAACTATTACAAGCAATCTCATTTAATATTACCCTTAATTAACATCTTTTCGTTATGTCACAAGCAATAAAGTTTTTAAAGCAACAGAACTAAAGATGTTCCTTTTTTCTTATGTATCCTAGCACAAAAAACAAAAGGTGGAGGAAATCTATAGTAGTTATAAAAAACAAGGTAACCATATTTTATATGAGTGCTAAATCAAATGTACAATATTGCCTTAATTATAATGCACTGAAAATGAATTTTAAGCTATTATTTTCAACAAAAATTAGTTAAAATGATATATCATGAATCATCAAATGTTTATATTGTTTTTATAGCTTTTATAAAAAAAATACTGGTCTATTGGACTCAATAGGTTACTTATATTAACATTTCCAAAACTGTGGATCTCAATCAACTAGTGAGTCACAAAGTTTTTTAAATGTGAAAATTCTTGCAGTTATATGGCAACAATTCTCTTCCATTAAAGTTAAGTGGGTCAGGAAAGTTTGTTGTGCAAAAAAATAAATTACAATTTTAAAAAGTTTGGAAGCATCAGTTTAAATTATTTAAATTTTTCATGATTATAACAACAAACAAGATTAATTTACTTATTACAGTAAATCCTCATTTTCAACTAAAATGAGATGGTATTACCACATCCAAACAAATGCATTCTTCTTGCTAATTACGGAATCGACTGGATTAGTCACATGAAACACTAGTTTTCCAAATAAAAAAAATCTGAGAGCAAATCAGGATCAATCCTTTGGAAAAATTTATATTTTAGATACACATTGACTTATTGATTCCATCCTCTATCATCATGGTTGTATAAGACCTATGGTAAAATCTGAAATGGCCCTGCTATTTTGTATTCAACAAATTTTTGGGAATTAGCATTTAAAAAACTAATCATGGACAACAGAAATAAACAAAAGAATCAGCACTAATCAGCAGTTAGAGAATAAATCACTTTTGTTTAATACACGAACGTTTTCAGTGGACTACAGCCACCCTCGTCAGGCTACAAAGAATTGAGAATTTTAAGTTCCAACTTTAAATTTTGTAGCCTGTTTTAAGTTCCAACTTAAAACAGGTTACAAAGAATTGAGAACTTAATATTCTCAATTCTTTGTAGCCTGATGAGGGTGGCTGTAGTCCACCGAAAACGTTCGTGTATTAAACGAAAGTGATTTATTTTCTAACTGCTGATTAGTGCTGATTCTTTTGTTTATTTCTATTGGAATAGAGTTAAGCAGTGATTTTTTTTCTGAAGACATAAATAATCATGGACATACTTGTAATTTTAAGCCTTTATTTAATTAGAAAATAATTTTGTTTATAATATAAAAGGAAGGCTTGCATAATCCTTCAGCAGATCACAATTTATTGTAGATAGTTCCTGCCTTTACGAGTTAATTTGGACCTGGAAATTGCTCGTAAAGTAAGAATTCATAAACCAAAACCATAGATGTAATGTTAAAATCAAAAATTCTGTTCTTAGCAATGCAATTTGACCACAATACAATTAAGGTAAACAAAAATCAATAGTTTATGACTAAATAACGAATTATCTAAAGAAATGAAAGCATAGCCTTTAAAAGCAAGCAAATAATAATAATATTTATCATATAAATGTTTAAAGAATTACTAATTTTTATTATTATTAACATATAAATAGACGATTTTTTATACAGATAAACTACAGTACTACCTTAGGAATAAACTAGAAAATGAAGTTATTTACATAATATGTCAATAACACTAGTAGTACACTACTATCACTTTTCGGCTGCCACTTTTATTTTCCTGATTTCATAGCAAACATTTTTTTTGCTACAAACTCAGTCATAATGTATCATATAGCTATATATGAGGTTTGAAATAGCTTTTTATAAATGTTTAACATTTATTTATTACAATTAAGGTTCATATTTTTGTGATACTTCTTATTTGAAAAAACTCTTAAATAAGAATTATCTATATTTTACAAAGCTATAATATAGTGTGTTTCCAATTCATGCATATTATTTTATTAAATTTTATAATTAAAAGAATTTTAACACTGCTATCCAAATAAGAGCACTTATAGCATGCCAATCAATATTTTTAACTGTGTAGTGTCATCTTTTTCTAAATGTTTGGTTTCACGGTAGCTATCAGTCCATATTTTTATTAAAAAATGTTTGCTATTTTTTAATTTAAATCTTCCAATTGAATTAACATTTTTGTTTCTGACAAATATCACTTTATAATACAAAAAATCATTTTGCTATATTATTTTGCAATTTTTAATAAATTTTTATGTAATTTGATATTTCCTTATCAAAATTATGTAAACAAATACAGAATCAAATTTCAGACAGCTCTATAATTTTTCCCAATGTCAAAACAAATTCAGTTTTTTTTTTGTTTGTAAACAGAGGGATAGTTGGGGTAGTCCAAAGTCATTTGCAGATGACAAGAACAAGGGTAATGAAACATGATTTCCAAAAGCATTCTTCAACTTCAATGACTACTAAATCACATATATCAAATTTAACTTCATATTCTAATTTTATCACATTCTCTGATATGTTTTTATATATGAGTTATAACAATTTCCAACCAAGATGAAATTTTTTTACTTATATGTAAAATCTAAAGATTATATATAATTTTACATATTATGCATATTGTATATTATATACTCAATTAAAAAATTCTTTTAATCAAATGTATAATATACAAATTATGATAATAAACAGATTCAAAAATTCAGTGTATCATTACAATTAATGATGATAAAGTAATTTGTTTTTTCTTAAAGAGAAAGGTTGAAAGTATATTATCCACTATATACTGTAATATTGGGATCAAAATTTATGACATAAGAGTAGGTTATTTCCATTTAAAACAAAACAACACCATTTTTTCAAGTATTGTTCATTAATTTATCTTCTAATATTTTGTAATTGTACAGTTACACAGTAAATAATTATCATCAGGAATTTTATGGAACCTTTAAGAAATTTATTAGTATAAGAGAAGCTACAGACAGGAATATGTTAAATCATTACTCAAAATTTAATAAATGGCTTAAATAAAAATCTGAAATCATATAAATGATATATTAAAGTATATAAAAATAAGAAAATTTGTTAAAAGTTTTTCTGATTAAATATAATTAGAAATTTAATAGTTTGTTTACACACACATTATAACATAATACAAAATCAGCAACAGCCACATTGCAAAATAATTGTCTATTTCTAGAAATTGTGAAAATTACAATATTCTGTAATATGAGTGATTTCATATGGATTATCAGTACATTGATATTTTCTTATTAGTTGATTTTTATGCTTTGCAAAGTGTAATGAATGCATCAGGAAAGATATAGCAATTTAAGAAAATTCTAATTTTTCAAAAAAAAGAATTATTTAATCTTACTATTGAGAATGGTAACTTGTAGAGTGTCAGTCCACGGTTTTATTTACAAATTAAATGTTTTCAAAAGTTGCATAAAAAATTATCTGTTAATCTATGATTAACAAAAAGTTTATCCTTTTTTAAGTTTTTCTATTATATAATAAAACAAACAATTATGATGCTATTTTTTTATGTTTTTTATTAATGAAAAAAGATTAATCAACAATTAATATGGAATTATGAAAATATGTATTTCAAAATTTTTTAAAACTTAAGAGTTTGTATTAAAAATTTTTGTTACATCATCATTTCTTACTTGATAAACAAATTAATATTTTTAAATATAGAATAAATGAAATTTTACTGAGATTTCATGCATTTCATTATATTAAAATTTTGCTATTGTATTAGAAAACATTTATCAAAAATTAAAATTTTGATATCATATGGTAAATTACATATACTGTATTAGCTAAGAGTCTAAGAACAAGGACAAATAGACCAATTTTATATATCGTCAAGAAACTAAGTACAATAACTTTAAGAACAAAGAACCAATACTGCTTCACTTCAATACTAAAAGTTCCAAAAAACAGCACAAAAGCAGTA
>WUQG02055292.1:0-10170 GCA_011317285.2 Androctonus mauritanicus | reverse complement strand
GCATAAATTTCTTTCTGCTTTTTGCCAGATTTTCTGCATTTCTGCGCAGAAAAGTCTCGGTGTGTCCTAGGCTTAAGGAAACCATAAAATCTGCATATTGCTAATATTTGGTAACATTAAAAATTAAAGTAAAAATTTCAAAATAATAGAAAGGATAATCAGTAATGCCAGATTGTTTATTAAAACTTCCAAATTTTAAATTGAAGATATTTTTCTACAAAAACTGACATTATAAAAACCAGATTTTTTTTTTAGAGTATACCATATTTGAACTCTAAAATAATTTATACAGTGACATTCTTTGTCAGAAGTCCACTATCTTTTGTGCAATTCTAACATGATTGTGTTGTCTAGATTTACTACCATATTGCTCTAAATTGGCTGCCCCCAAATGTAAGCCATCTATTGAATCCACAAGTTTTGAAATCAAAATTTTTTTTTTTTAATATTTTATTTGAAAAACAAAGAAAAAAGAACTTGATAACATAAATGCAGCTTATTAAAATATTGTATTAAATAACTTGGATCACAGCTTTTTTAATTATTAAATGCATTGATTACTGGTATATACCTATATTTTTATATAAAATATTTAGTCATTTGAATTGCTGCACAAAGTAAGTTAGTGGACATATCACTTGCATTAGTTTCTCAAATTTCCTCTTCTTGCCAAAGAATCTCATCTACATTTCCATCCATGGCATTTGAAATGTAGCATTTCTTGAACCCTTTTTTTTTTTATTGAACTTTGATTTTATTCCATGATGTGATAATCCACTGATACAGAAGTTGGGGAAATAGTTTCTTGATTTTTCCATTAGTTGTTATGGCATGATTTCCAGCCAAAAGCCATTCAATATATTCCTTCCTCAAGTAATCTTTAAATGGCTTAATAACAATTGCATCCAAAATTTATAATTGGTATGTCATCCTCCTCTGAAGTTTACACATCCTCCTCTGGTATGACTACCAGTTCTGTATTTAAAGATGAAATTTATTTTTTGGCCTCCACTGTCAGATGGCCTTTAAATACATTTAAGATAAGCATTGCCCTCTTGCCTAGCAAACTACTAGGTCTTTGGTTCCATATTACTACTAGCCAGTCCACCATTAGTTCTTATGCTGTCCATCCCTTTTCATTTCACTGTACCACAACACCAGTTGGGAAACTTTTCTTTGGGAAAGGTTTTATGTTTAAGTATGACATAGGAAGATAGCCTTAGACCATCAGCCAATACTGCTAACATTACTGTGATGTGTTGTTTCTTATTTCCTATAATTTTAACAAAAACAGATTTTGAACCCTTTTTTTGCCAACATGTGCATATCAAAAAATACTAGCATTTCGCCAACATTTTCTAATTGGATTATCAAATATTCATGGTTTTTCCACAGTTCAATGAAACAATATTGAAAGTTCAATAATTTCTCCTCAAAATCAAAAAGGCAAACATTGGGCAAATGACAATGATCTTTGTGGGGCCAATCCACTTTGCTTCATGAATGCCAGTACCATCCAATACTTACTCTGACCTTCTCTGTTTGAATTTTTAACTTTTTTAGCAACATCATTAGATTTTCAACACAATGATTTCATGACTTATAGGCATTCCTTTGATTCTTTTTTTTTGAACAAATAATAAAACTTTTAAAGTTTTAAGTCAGAAATACCCAAAATTTATGGATTGCTCACCACCAATGTTTATTATTTCCCTCCACTTTATTATAATAAGTTTAACAAACATAAAAATACAAGAATAAAAAAAAAGATGCTTTTTGTATATCAGACCATTGATCAGGAACTTGAACTCTCTCTTAATTGCATTGACCAATCACAGAATTTATCAATGACATTGCTGTTGTAAATATGAGTGGTCCTAACTCAAGGATTACCTGTATTCAGAACTGTCTTGGTTACATATATGTAGAATGATGTATTAAACTTGCTATATTGAATTAGTTATGCATTTGCAAGAATTTGAAGTGTTGTTTCATAATTTTGTCTGAACTAAAAATATCAAACCAATTGTTGCTAGAAAAGGTTGATGAACCTGTAGTGTGTGCTAGTTGGTGGTAAATCTAGAGCAATTTATGTTTTCTATAAATAGAAAAATTTTCAAATTTTTCAACTTTTTTCAAAATTTTATCACATTTAATTATTTGATTATTTTTAATTATTCAACTTCAATTTCTAACAATATCAGATTGAGAAAATTTATATTTTCTCAATCTGATATTGTTATATCAGATTTTCTACAGAAGTTGAATTGTCATTTTCCTTCCTTGCTATTTGTGTACTCTTTTTACATTCAGTGGATTAAGTTTTTGTTAGAATATATTTGAACTATTTGACCATGTACTTTTCTTGAAGTTATCACAGGATTATTCACAAATATATAAACAACAAGCTTAAATAAATATAAATTAAATAAAGTTAAATGAAAGTACTTTCAAGTTCCTTATCAATCATTATATTCTAAACAGAATATACATTTAAAATATAAAATATTATACAGATAGTTCTTGCTTCCTGCATTTATGAGTTCGTTTTTCAAGTATTAAATATTAATATAATCAAAAAATGAATATTTATTAATTGTAATAAATAAATGTTAAACATTTATAAATATGTTTTGTAGCAGATCACAGGCATTATATTATCTGCTACAAAATGAGAAAAAATCAAGATATCATGCTAAAAAACAAAGTAACTCTCTCTCTGACAACCATGGTTTCATAGGATAATTATGTAAATAACTTGTTCTCAGATTATGCTTAAAATAGTAATTCATCTGTATAAAAGCTCATCTATTCATTTGTCGATAATTATGAATAAAAATTCTTTAATATTGTATGACAAATAATTTCTTTAAAATCAAGCAAATTATAATAATAAAGACTATTTTCATTTCTTCAGATAGCTAAATCATTTTTTAATCATAAACCATTGCTATGTTGACCTTTATTTAATATTACTATAGTAAAATTTTATTATTGTTAATATAACTCAGGTTTTTAACATTAAATCAATGGGAAATAAACTCCCATTTTACAAATTCTTATATTACAAGAATGTGCTAAAAATAAATTAACTGAAAGTCAAGAACTATCTATATATAATAATTTCAAACTTGTATATAAAAATATTTTAAATTTACTATATGCTCTTTTTAGAATACAACTGATAATGAATTTGGAACTTGAGAAATATACTTCTGTTTGAAAATTTGAAATTTAATAAAATTGATATTAATTGAAACTTGTTGTTTAGATATTGTTTTGAATGACCAGGTAATGTTTTTCATTATTTACATATACTTTATCATAATTAATAAATCTGATGCAGCTATGCCAGCAATAAAAGAATATATTATGATCAGTGAATGAAATTAATGATTTCAAAATTAAATGTAGTTAACACATAAAATTTATTTATTATTAATGATGTTTTATCTTATTAAGTAAGAAAATATTTCTTTGTAAAAATTAATTTGTAGAATTTTTGAGATAGCTGCAAATTATTGTGTAAATTATCTGAAACACTTGTTAATGATGCTGCAACATATAATTGACCATAAAAAAAAGAACATTTTTTTTTTAAATTCCAACTGAATCCAAAGATTGGCCTTTGGATCTTTGTTTTTGGCCTTTAGTCTTAATTAATATGATTTCAAATGCTGATTTTACTGGAAACTATCTTCTTTGCTATTCAAATAGAAAATCATGATCACTTGATTTAAAAAGTTATTCTGGAAATTAAAGCATATTTGCCAGTTTGACACACACTGATTGTTTTTGAATTAATCATTTTTTCAATGATTAATTTAGAGCCATTGAATAATCAATTTGCTGGTGACTTATTTCTTAACAGCATCACAATCATTCCACATTTTAAATCCAATTGATGAAGTGTCCCAGAAGTTTCTATTGAATCTAAATATTGTAATCTACTAAGATTGTAATTTCTTGCTGCTCATTTGAAAGTACATCTTCCTTGAGGCACTGCCATGAAGTCCTCTTATTTTCTTTAACTTTCGTCATGTTATTAGACATAATATCTATTGACAAATGACCATATAGAAAATTCAATTTTATTTTTCTTACAAAAATATAATGTCACAACATAGTGGATTTAAAGCCATTCAGGTAAGTTAAAATAAGTTTTTTGTATGAAGTTATGTATAATTATTTCCAGGAGATGATATAATAATGTCACAAGTATGACTAAAAAGTATTTCTTTATTTTTATATATATTTTATGTACCTGAATTTGTCAGATAATAAACATAATTATACTATTTTTGATAATGTATAAGTATGAAAAAATAAGAGAGAGGCTTTTTCAAGACTATTTACCAAAAAGTATAATTTCCCTAGGTTCAAAATTATCTTTCATCCAACTTATTTTTTGGGTCTATTTTTTTTAGACACATTAATCTTAATATGATCAATCTACTCATGATTATTGTTGCTTTGAGAACAATGATAATGTATAGTCTTGAAAATTTTTACCAATAGAACTGTTTAATTTTGACATGTGATTAGACAGATTGAACATCTCTTGAAAAATTTTAGAATCAACTTATTTTGTCTACAAAGTTATGCTAACCAAGCAGATTGGATGAAATATCTACTCAAACTGATTGAAGATCAGTTACTCACTTATTATATCAAAACTTTCCTGATATCATTAGATTGACAGTACAAATTAGAAAATTTAGTTCTGTTTTCTCATGAAAGTGTGATGTCACAACATGGCTGTTTGAAAGCCATTCAGATACATTAATATGGACATAATTGCAACATTGTAAAGCCCATAAAAGTAGTACCAAATGAAAAAGAGAACCTATAGGTCACCACAGGTCAAATTAGTACTGTTTTCGAAATATACAAACCTTTTTATTTGAATCTTTAACATAGCAGAACCAATAACTGCATATTTAATCACATGTCAGCAAGTTTAATCTTTAAACTCTAGTAAACAGTCATTATTATATAATCTATCTTGAATATGTCATCAGTTTGATTACTGATCTTTTTGTGAATATTGATCCATAAATTGACCTCACATTTGGTACTACTATTACCAGACTTTAAAAAGTTAAAATTGTACCATCTTGAAGCTTGAAATTATCTTGCATGCAACTTATTTTTGTATTTTTTATACCTATTACTCTTCTTTTATCATTTTATTACTATTATTAGCCTAATCAATGATCATTCTACTTGTGCCTATTTCTGTTTGTCATTTGAAGACATGATCATTGACATATAATATCCATTTCAAGTATTTTCACTAATAGAACTATTCAATTTTGACACATGACTATAGATTGATACTTCAGAAAAATTTAAGGATGAATGTATTTTTTGTATTTCATTTACAGACATGAGCTGTCAACCAAAGTGAATGGATGAAGAGATGTCTGTAATTAGACCAAACGACAGTCACTCACCACTGCTGAATTTCCCTAAAATCATTTGATGAAACTATTCACTGGCAAATGGCTATAAAGGTTAGAAAGGGAATATTCAGTTTTATTTTCTCACACGAAAAACAGAGTGACATTACAAACATTGTTGATTAAAATAGAAAATATTTGTATAATATATTGATTTTTGTGTTATTTTAAGTACTATGTGTCCTCCTTAAGTATTAAATTATACATAACTATCCTCTGAGAGATAAGGTAATGATGTAACTTAATCCACCAGAAAGCAAACATTCTGCCTGACACATTATGCCATTCATCAAATAAGTTATAAAGTTTTGCTAATGTTGAATTTTTTAATATTTTTTAGAACAGATATTTTTAAAAAATATTTAATAGTCACAATTCTAAGTGCAACTCAAAAACTCAAATCAAAATGATTTGTAATGTTTCATTGCTTAGTCTTCAAGATATTTCAGTCTAAAATTATGTGTGACACTAATGAAGTTAAATAAATAATGATTATATAACCTATATAATAAAAATCATGAATACTAAATCAAAGAAAAGTAATTTACAATTTTAATAATAATGATAGAATAGGAAGAATGGTTCATTTCATTGTTTTTTACAATGAAGTAGTTTGATTATGTGTGAATCATATATTATACAGCTAAAGCTCTTTTCGTGAAAATTAGCCCGAAAAGAAATTTTAAAAGTATGCATGATTGTTTTGATAAAGATGATTCCTTAAAAAATGATCCATGCAAAATAAGATTGAAGGCATTAAAATTATAACTAATAAGTGAACAATTTGTTTTGCTAAATTTTTAAATAAATCTAAAGCAGCTGATACTCATTTGAAACAAATCATGTATCAGCAAAATTTACAAAGTTATTTGAAGATGATGACTAGAGAATGTTAGAAGTATTCCTAGAAGCAAGAAATTTATTGTTTTTGATTTTTTCCAACAATAAATATAAAATTATTTCTTTTATTAATGATTTGCAACTTTCACATAGAATATTATTTCCATATGGAAAGAGACAAAATTATTGATCAAATAAATAAAATAAAATGTCATTGACTGTGTTTGGTTTTTGCTACAGTTATGTGAAAACCTGTTTGAACTGCCTGCATGGAAACTTTTGTCCTTTTGATAAATAAACAGAAGATAGAATAGACAGAAACAAAAGGAGTAGATCATTTTGCAACAATAAGTACTCATGATATAGAAAACAAGGTAAGGGAAAAACTATAATGTTTAGAGAGAGAGGATAGAGTCAAGAAGTCAACTTGTTGGCATTGGACAAATGGCAAGTGTTAGAAAGAGATAATTGGGTTTTCAAAAATGTAGAAGAAAAAGGGAAGCCGTGTTCCTTACTATTACATTCCTTATTATGGCATCCAATGAAGACAAAGGAGTGAAGATGGCATTTGTCCTAAGAAGAAATATGGACAAAAGAAAGAAGATTGAAGAATAAATATCTTTTTCTCTCCCAGGTATATCCACATAACCCAGAATCAAACACCTCTCTCTCTCTTTTTCCTGTTCAAGAGTTAAAATTGTAATTCTCCTCTTATTTTGTATATAGCTTATTTACTTCTAGAGCTAATAATATTAGTTATATTTATCTTTTTGTTGCACCATACTTTTATTTTTTGCTATTTTAATAAATACATTAATTTTGTTTATCATCTTGGTCTCTGAGTTAGTTCTCCTATCCTGGATCTCTGCATCACTTATGACCCTATTTGAAAATATGTTAATATTTTGATACACATTCTTTTATTGGCCAACTGCTGAGAGATCCTCACAGATGAATCTTCAGATTTAGTTGATACTTCTCAGCTTTATATTTTACATTAGAATGATTAAGAATTTGGGTAAAAATGAATAATTATTAGCTAAAATATTTACTAATAGATAAGAGAAGGGTTTAAGAAAAAGCTCAATTAAAATTAACCAAAATTTTATTGAAAATACAATTATAAAATAATAACAAATGAAGCCAAAAGCATTCCTCGCATTAATAAAACCTTTATGAATTTGAATGTCTTAGGTCTGCTCAGTAGTGCTTTTGTAAAGGACAACACTTATTAAATAAGTGTCTTTACACAATATGTACAGTATACAAAAAAATATAAATATACATTGAGATAGAAATATTTCTAGTAATTTCAGTTTTAAGTCAGATAAGAAAAACTAAGCACCATAAGCAAAGAAACTATTTCAATACGGTAAAATGTTTTTGGGCTATAGGGAAAGCCCCTCATCAGTACCGTACACAATTCTATTGTAGAATCTAGATTCTACAATAGAATTGTGTACGTATTGAAATAGTTTCTTTGCTTATGGTGCTTAGTTTTTCTTATCTGACTTATGTTGAGAAGCAAAGTTGTTTAACAGTATAATTTCAATTTTATTTGCTAACACTATTTTTTCATCTTATTTTTTTTTAATTTATTATAGCACTATTTAAAAATTATTATAAGAATAGAATATAGATTAATAGAGATATTGTTAATAAATTTGCCATTTTTCAATGATAAAATATATTTAACTTTGTGATGTGATTTCTAACTAAAGATCATTTATTGGATTAATTTTTCATTTTCTGGAATTCATCAAATTCATTATGTGATAATTATAACATTGAAAGCTTTAATTATACTACCAGTAAATTTTTAATTTTAGAATTTTCTTCTTTTCTCCATATTGAAAGTGGACATGGCTAACTTGTGCAACTGTCCCAGCTATTTTAAAAAATACATTCTTCTGCAAAGTGTTTATAATGATATAATTCATTTTCATATTAGATTTACCCATTAAATTCTAAGATGTTCAAATCTATAATCATGTTCAAAACTATTTATTATGATTGCTTATATTTGTTTCAAGAAAAATATATAAATTGCTTCTATTTAAGCTAAAAAAGTACTTTCTAACAAACTGCTTATTCACTTTCTTAAACAATAATTAAATAACAGTACTTTTTGAGTTGTGAAAAAATTTTTTAACACCATAAATTTTATTTGGTAGCTAATGTGTTTGGTACAAGTATACCATCATCAGGCTACAAACTTTCATAAAACTGTTAACTATTTTTAAGTTCTTATTTTATGAAAGTTAGTAGCCTGATGATGGTATACTTGTACCAAAAATGGTTAGCTACCAAACAAAATTAAGTGTTAAAAATTTTTTTACAACTGCAAAAAGTGCTGTTAACTATTTATAGGTAAAAAAGTTATTTTTCAATTGAAAATGACAAATTCCTGATATATTCTCCTTTTATGCCATTCATTATTAATATAAAATATTTCTTTGATATATAACTATCTTCTAACTTTGCAGTTTAAGTTCACAAATTCTTATCGAAAATTCATAAATTAGAAAAACTTCAAAAATCAGATGTTTTACATAGAGCCTCTCAATTGCACAATATGATACAAATAGATATACAATAAAAATAGTGAGAAAAGCACTTAGCAGGAAAACAAAATTAAAAGAGAACTTTTTTGGTAGATTTTAGGACTCATCTGTAGACATGAACTTTGTGTTTATTTTTATTAGTTAAAGTTATCTTATAAAGTTGTTCAGAAAGTAATTTTGTTTCTTTCCCACAAGTTGTATTTTTAATCTGCCAATTTCATTCTAAGCCGTATTGTCATTATTCATTTTGATAGCTGATATTTCAAAATTTATTTATAAGAAAACTTTTTTCATTCTGTGTAACTGATTTTTTTTTTTTTTTGTCATATCAAAAATGGAAAACAAAAACGATCATTTTCAACATATTTTGCCTTTTTATTACTGAAAAGGTGAGAATGCTGTTTAAGCAAGAAAAAAGTTATGTGAAGTGTATGGAAAAGATGTGCTAACAGAAACACCAGTGCCAAAACTGGTGTGCAAAATTTCATTCTAACAATTTCAATATCAAAGATGGACCACATTCTGGAAGGCCAGTTGAAGCTGATGAAGGCAAAATAAAGGAATTGGTTGAAGCAAACTGTTGAATAACAACACAAGAAATTGCTATGAAATTGAATTTGTCAAATGAAACAAAGTCATTTCGTGACAATATGAAACGACTTGGTTTCATTTCAGAACTCGATATTTGGGTTCCACATGTTCTCAAGAAAAGAGATTTACACCATTGCATTAACATCTGTGATTTGCTGCTTAAATGTCAAGAAAATGATCCATTTTTGAAACATGGATTGTTTATAACAATGTCGGATGCAAGAGATCATGGAGCAGAAGAGATGAGACAGCTCAAAGCACTTCAAAAGTAGATATTCATCAAAAAAAGTGATGCTTTCTGTTGCTTGAATTTCAAGGAAATTATTTTTTTTTTAACTTCTCTCAGACAATTCCACAATTAATTCAGAAGTGTACTGCCACCAATTGGACAAAGTGAGTGATTCTATCAAACAGAATAGACCAGAATTGATTAAAAGATAACTGATTATAAACAACAACATAGGGGATTAATTGCGTAAACCAAATAATCCGATAATCCAAATAGCACAAACCTCCCCTAGCAGACAAATTTTTGAAATAACTGAATTAATGATTAATATTTTTAAATTTGAACTATGGTGCCACCATCTGCTGGACTTAATAATAATTATTTTAAATTTGGGCTAAGGTAGCATAATCTGTTATTTAATAATTAAACTATAATTTTGACTATTTTCCAGAAATTAAAAATTTGCCCTGGCCTGGGCTCGAAC
>WUQG02055291.1:0-28518 GCA_011317285.2 Androctonus mauritanicus | reverse complement strand
CATGTATGAAAAATTTTGTAACTACTGTGGAAGGAGGAAAAAACGAAAAGAAAATATGGAGAAGCAAAAATAATTTATCAGAAAAAATCTATATTTTGTTTTGTAACATTCGTTTAATTTAAGTTAATAAATATGGTTTAACTTATTGTGTTATTTGAAATAAAATACAATTTATTCAAACTGCGGCATTACTACTTAACTGCCTGGTAGAGATGCCGCATGAAGCATTTTTTTTATATCGTAATTTTGCACAGTTAGAATTGAAAACATAATTTTACAGGGTATGCATAGATGGAGACAAGTCTATAGAAACACAAAAACGTTTTAACAATGTTATTGGTTCCACTGTCCATGTGCCATACTCATTCATGGAAATGTGCGGCATCACTCCCGGAATTATCCTATATTTGATTAGCTGAACATTACAGTATAGTATGTTAAAAAAAAAATAAGCAAAACAATAAAGGAATTAGTTTTCTTAGATAAAATCCAACCTATACAATGATTTATAGTGTCTTGTAATTATTTTTTCAACAGAAATTGAATATAACCAATAGCTACTTCTGAACAATGTAGCCCCAATAATGAACATGTGCTTCAGACGTAATTTTCCAGTTTATAATTTTAATCATTTAATAATAAAAACATGATTTAAATGTATAGAAAATATATAGGTTAAAAGAATAAAATATATATTAAATGAAATTTCATAAAATGCACAAAATATATACAAGGAGTGAGCAAAACGTTCGTATAATGACAACTCTATCAACAAACGATGACGCGTAGTGGAAAGATTGTTTTGTCATGTGGTAAACATGGTGGTAACTTGATTATCGAACTTCCATTTAAGCGGTATTATCATAAGGGGATGTCTTTGGATTTCTGTTTTGTAATAGTTTTAATAAAGTCACTAATATTTATTTGTAAAAATGCCTGTTTTCGAGCAAAGAACGAACATGAAATTTTGGACAAGATCGTTACAGATGCAACTTAAGTGTGATCCGGAGACTAAGGTGCAATCATCTTCATGGCACACAAAAGTTCTTCTAAGACCAAAGTCGACTGAAATGTCCAAATCACCTGTTAAGATCATGTTCATTGCTTTTTTTGACAACGAAGACATGATACACCATGAATTTATTTCTGCACACATAATCGTAAATGCCTTTATTATGAACAGATTTTAAAGTGACTACGGTACGACTTGCGGTGAGCTGCAAAAGATCAAACATGTGAAAAGACGGATGGCTTCTCCATCATCATAACAATGCATCGTACCACATTGCTCTGCGAATCGGAATTTTTGGCAAATGACATTTCTTTCGTGCAGCAATCTCCATATTCCCTTGATTTGATCCCGGCCGATTTTTGGCTTTTCTCAAAAATTAAAAAAGGGAAAAGATTCGGCATTTTGAACGACATCAAACCAACGTGAAAGCTCGATTACAGGCCATGCCGAAATCTGACTTCTCTCGATGTTTCGAACAACAACAGACTTGCTAGAATAAGTGTGCTCAAGGGCAGTACTTTGAAGATAACTAGAACTATTTTAGTCTGAATGTGTGGAAAATAAAAATATTCCGTTATTATAGGAACTTTTTGATATATCCTTGTATTTTGTATAATTTTATATATTTTTAAAGTGTATAATTAAATATATTTAAGTAACTATTAAATCGAGAAAAGTGAAAAAAACTAAAAAAATAAAACTTATGAACGAAAATATATGAAATTATTTATTCGATATTATAAAAATTATCTTCAATTTTTACTATAACTTCAGATTAAAATGTAGACAAAAATTCTTTCTAACTTAAGAGACAGTTATAAATTTATTTTCTTATTATTACAATAGAAACAAACGAAAAATTTTGTTAATACAAAATAAATACAGTCTAAATTAAAATAAATTTCTTAATAAGATATTTCATAAAAGTATTTATTATGAAGATTTTTTATTGAATTATAGATTTTTAATTAAGTTATATAGTTAGTACCTATTTACTTTATTTTATACTTTATTTATTTATAAAATTATATATTATTTTGCAAATAATCAAAAATATATTTTATACAAAACACTGTAGTTATTTATGTAATAATAATAATAATTATTATTATTATTATTATTATTATTATTACATAAATATATAAGACAATATTGCAATTTCTATTAATATAGCGATTAACCGAAATTACAATACAGTATTTTCTATATAGAATTATTGTTTAAATTTTACTTCCTTTTGTTAATTACAGATGGCGCTACACATTCAATATTAAAATTACAGTGGAATATACATTTCTGTTATAGCACTTCTGTTACAAAATTCTTCAACTTAAAACGTTTATAAAGATCATAACTTATAATAATTTTACATTAATAATAAGTATTAGAACTTTTGATATGTCTTTGAGCGTATTTAATAAATATAATATATTCTGATTTGCTATAGAGCCATTTTAATTAAGTTGTTGATCTTTCTTAGTTCATTTCCTTTTACGCTAGAGACCAGGTGGGTGATAAGTGAAGCAGAAATATTCCATTTCTCTATACAAATGCAAGCAAGCATAAAACGAAGTGAAATTGTTAGAAAAAGTTATAATACCAGAAACAGATGATTATCAATTACCAAAATAATATTCAAATTTTCAATTCTTTTTTTTTTTCTTTCATTCTATATCAATGACATAATTTATTGATATGAAAATTTACATTTATTTACAATTATATTAAATGTAATTGAAGGTGATTATATCATATTGTAGAAAAAATAAATATTTATCTGGTTTTTCTTAACTATGTTCGTAACAAGGTTTATATTTAAAGAAATAAAGTGATTCCGATAACTGTACTAAATATACTTTACTAATAGAGATAAAATTGAGAAGTTTATTTCTAGAAATCTTTAGAGAAACATTTTTTGAGAGACAAATAATGAAAGAGTTTTAATCTTAATCGATTTACATGAATTTATTCATCAATAGCATTATGATTTTTAAAATTAAAAATATTAATCCAATCATATTAACAATATGATTGGATTAATATTTGCATTAATGTCTAAAAAATATTGACAATATTTTTCTTCTAATCACTCCGTTATTATTATTACTAATGAAAACTATTTTTTGTAAATTTTTATGTTTACTCATTTACCGATTAATATATGAGAGAATGTTTTTATGTTAAGCATAACGGTAATAAATTACTGACCAATATTAAGTATTAAGAATGACCGCTTAATGATAGTGAAAACGCCTCTTTACAACCTATAGCACCGTGAGAAACAGATCGGCCACCCAGTAGCTAGCCTAGGGTGCTATAGCCCTCAATTTCGTCTTTAACAACCCCAATTAGGACCCCATAGCTGGCACAGTTAAAGATATCGTTAGGAAAACCGCAAACAGTTTCTCCGAAAAAGTTTTCTCATTGGTAGAAAATTTTCCGATGAAAATTTAGTTTTTATTTTTTAATTTAAAATATTGTATTTGTTTATTTATTTTCTGAATTTCTGTGAAATTTTTATCAGCTTCCCGCTCTGGAAAATAAATCTGTTGATATTACTGTTTCTAAATTACTGGAGTTTTCGGCATCGTAGCACTGTACTCCATTTTTATTTTATTCTACTTCGCGGGTACCTGAATTACTTGAATCATGAATGAAAATCTTATGAATTTCACCTATTTATAATGTTTTTGTTTTAACTATTTTGAACTAATCATATCAGTATAACTGTAGAATTTTGCATGAAACAAAAATATTTAAATAAATAGATACTTAAATAATAAATGTATGGATAAATACGTGATCTAAAGAAATGTATTATATAGGCTATTTATTAAATAAATTATAATAGCCTAAATATTATATAATATATATTTTATATATTATATAAAAAATTAGAAGAAAATGCACAACATTTTTTATTTTTTATTCAAGTTGAAGTATTTAAATAATCTTCACAGAAAATTTATATTAGAAAAAAAGTATCCTCAAAAGAAATTTTGTTGATTTTTTTGCTTATTTATTAATTTATATTTTCTTGAAAAATTAAAATTTTTTTAGAACTGAAAATTGTTTATCGATATCGGAAATTTTTAAACAAAAAGAATGAGAAATCCTTTTATTTTATAAAATTATATTAGGATTTAATTTATAAATAAAATAACTATTATTTGATATAAAATATAAACAAATGTTTGCGTTTATTTCAAACATTTGTATATATTTGCAAAAATACAGTAATTTATTGCGATTTTTTTAATAATAAATGCAATAATGCTATATGTTGTTATAAATTATATATAATCAGACTGTATTATAACATAACATCTACATTATTATTCGTATTTAGTTAACATGCAATCTCAATCATATTTCAAAAATTGTTAGAAAGCTGTGATTTCCATATGATGCACAATTTTAAGATTCATTAATATATTATATAAATACATAATAAAAATATAACATTTTTATATTAAAAGTTAATTTTTGTTATTGAGAATTACAAAAACATTCTTGTTTATAAGCAGTATAATTGTTCTAGACAGTATAATAATAATATTTTTTACTACAGATAAAATAAATAAATATTTTATAAGCATTTATTGGTATTGTCACTTCTATCTATATGTAAATTTGTATATTATGTGCCTATATATAGTTTGCAGTTTTTAAAAAGATTCGAGTATCTCGGCATTCGATAAAAATTCGAATGCCGAGATACTCGATTTTTGCTATCAGAATTTGGAAACAGTAGATGTTCACTATAGGGTCTAATGTATAATTGAATGCTTACGTATGTAGGCTATATATATATAAAACCCCTATATATATTTGAATAATTTTCAACTAAAACCAAAGTTGGTATGGTATGCCTTGTATTTCAACCTGAGGGAAGTTCGGTGGATACGTTTAGAAACGAAATCTAATACAACAATTTGGATTACCGAAATTATGGTGAAAAGTTTCTAATTGGCTGAAGAATTTGAACTTTTCACTTCAGATATTAAATATATTTGAAAATTTTAAATTAAAATCGATTCTTTACAAGATAAAGAATTAATAAGTTGTAGTTTGTTTAATTTTTCTTGATATACAGTATTATTTTTTATTGCAATTTCTTTATATCGATTTTTATGTCGCAACTAACAAAGTAATTTTTTATGAACGTATTGTGTAAATTCGGTCATCATCATTTTTTATATTAATTCTTTGCATGAGTGTAATAAAATATGATGATATTCGTATGGGCTTTATTTTAAATTTATTATTTTATTTATTGCTTTTATTTGTTTAAAAGTAAAAATGCATTTTTTTTTAAATTACATTTCTTATTTTCTAAGAAATTAATTATCATATAGTTTATTCAGATAATCTCAGATAATTTGGTTAATTTTGAGTTTACTATATTATTAACAATGAAAAACAATTACTTTTACTGTTACTTTATAAACGTATGAAACTATTTATCTATTTATTTACTCTTTGTTTATTTGACAACTTTTCTCTTTTTTTTATCATTTCCATTTAGAAAAGTATAGAAAAAATAAAACGACTTACAGAACAGATTATTTACAAGAAAATTAAAATCGAACCTACATAATAGAAAGGATATTAAGTTACAATTGTTGTTATTGAAAAAAAGGAAAAGAATAATAGCCGATCCGATGGGAAAAATAAGCAAACAATAATTATGTAGGATATGTGATACTTTATTTTATTGTTCACAACAGATCTTTATCTTCTGCCTTTCTCTCGAAATTAATCTGCAGCTGGACTATTGGCAAAACTTGTAACGAATAAGTATTCAACTCAATATCGGAGAATATTTTTGGTTTATTATTTGCTGGTACATAGATAACTAACAACAACTCATTAACGCCTTCTGAAGATGAGATGGTAGAATTAAGCTCCGACCTTGAGGAACAAGGTAGCTGATTGGGGTAGAACAACCCTTCTAATGGCTTTTAAACCTAATGACCATAGACCTCAAAACTTCCGAAACTTTTGAAGTCGACCGTTCGTCTGCAGTAAAGCTATTTAAGCTAATCATTAGATTTTGAAGACAAAAGTAAACTACTTTTTGCTATTATGTTGAGAACTTTATAGCATGAGAGAGTGTTGTTCAGAAAACGTCAGTGGCCCTCATATATATAATAGCTCCAGACCATAAGACTACTACCATTTTTCTTTAATTGTCCTGACTGTTGATAATAGGAAATTTTCAGTGTTTTTCATCTATAATAATTTATTTACTTCAAAACTAAGTTAAAAGTACTAGTTTAAAAATCGAAAATAAAAGATCTATTAATATGATAATATTTACTAAAGTAATCTTTATCTGAAATAGATAGTTTAATTTAATAAATGTAGATAGACATATATATTAAATATAGATGTAAATATAAATGTGGATTAGAAAGATAAGATAATTATCATCTGTCGTGCTTTTTAGCGTATTTCAAACGCTAAAAAGCACGACATATTCGTTGATTCGAAAACGCTAAAAAGCACGACATAACGTTGATTCGAAATGATTTCGTTGATTTTAATACAGATTCTACCAGTCTCACTTGTTCAAAGGCGCAATAATTTAAAAAAATCCAATCGGATCAAATTTTTGAATAATTTTTGAATTTAATATTTTTGAATATTTAATAATTATTACTAATTTTAATTTTAATAATGATTGATTGCAAATATTTGCATCATCAATAATTTTTTAGTAAATCATCAATCGACAATATTGATAAAATATATTCTATCTATATCAAATTTTATAAACAGTATATTATAATTAACTTTAGCCATTCATATTCAAATAACTTTTTCAACAGTAATCATGTCATTCATTCATTCTTTTTTCGACATAATGATTATTAATAAAATAATTCGATCGAACTCAAATTTCAAATGATAATTAACATTATTTCAAAATTTTATTTCATTATAAATCAAAAATATTGAATCCAATAGTATTTATGCCTTACATATTTATATATAGGCCTATATATAGATTAAATTCTACATAATTGTATAATAAAGCGATTTGGAAGCGCAAAAATTATTGAACACACTCTCTTAAAAATATCTTAGCGAAACATCGCTCAAACTACTTATGCAACGTAATTTTACGGATTTCAAATTAGGATTATTTTTGTTAGAACATTTTTCTTTTCTCGCACCATAAATAAAAGAGAAAAAAATGTTTCCCTATATTTCAAACAACAATAATTTTTTAAGATCATCTTATTAATGTAGGCTTATGCATTTCTCTTTTTTTTTTTTTTTTTTTGAATTGGTCTGCTATATCATATACAATATATGGCTTTAAAAAAGGATCGAAAATAAATCTTATCCGATATAATATAAGCTTAATAATACTAAGTGGTCCAAATTTATAGTCTGATTCAAGTTGAACTTAACAAAACATTTATATAAAAAGGACCTCGTTAGATCTTTTATCCCTATACGAATTCGACCAATATGAACGGAGAATAGGAAGATTCTTATACTGAAAATAAATATCGATTCGGAGGAAAAATCAGATGAATTAATAAAGAAAATTCTTTTTAAACTATGTACATTAATTCTACTTGATATATGAATAATGAATTAAAACCTAATGCATTGAAAATGTTCACTTAAACTCATGGCTTAATGCTGAAAACACTATAACGGTTTATAATTAAATTAGTTAACAAACGAATTTAAATAATTAGTATCAATATATTGTATTTTTAATCACCAAGCGTATAAATCCGATTTAGCTAGTTAAATTTAATTGTTGTTTAAGGAATAAATTAATCTATAACAATTTATAATTACACTGAATATATTCATTTATTAATTCATATTTATTTACATTATGTTCTATGTGAAGATACAATATTGGTTTAATATTGAGTTCTATATTTTTGGTAATGTTAAGTTAAATATTAGACTTATATAATATTTTTAATGATATATACGTGATGATAAATATTTATATACTGTAATAATTTTAATTAAAGTTTGATTTTTTTTTTCATTTAAACTGATTCTTTGCATGTTCGGCTAATTCTTTTTTTACAGAAATTTAACACTAGTGTGAATTTATAAAAAAAAATGCCTCGTAAAATAGGTTTTCTTCGTTATTTTTAAGTATATTTAAATGCCATTTTAATAAGCTTATTGCAGTCAAAACAAATAATAGATGAATTTATAAAACTCGTGCACAGTAGTCGGCAACCTTTTTTTTTACCGCGGGTCAGATTTTATTATATTGAGGGTTTACATCTTTAGGTTCGGTTCACTTACAAGTTAGTATAAAAAGTTAAAAAAAAAAAAAATAATAATAATAAAAGTTAATTTCAAGAATATGAACATTTATTTCAAAATAAATTATACATTCTAATTAGATTTATATAAAAAATATTTTTCTACAAAATCAAAAGATAAGGTAATGAACATAATGAAAAAAAGTCAAATTCTTTGGTGGGTCACCGAGTGACCCGCGGGTCATAGGTTGCCGACTCCTGCTCGTGCATTTCGTTATTGCAGTATTCTTTTTTAGTTAATTCTTAGCAATACATTTGTTTAATGTTTTCAAATTTCTTTTCATTAATTAAAAATATCATTTATAAAATCTTATATAGAGTTTGAAATTCCAAATGCACTTTCTTTAATATACCTATTCTAATATTCACAACTTCGATCATCAAATATCAAAACATATTTCATATGTAAAGATTCTTTGCATCTTTTCACAGGAAGAAAAACGAATTTATAATCTGAAAAAGAAAAATGCACTGTTTAGATAAGGAAACATTTTTAAAATCAATCGATAAAAATTTCGAACATGGAGAGAATTTAAGCTA
Organism: Androctonus mauritanicus; assembly: GCA_011317285.2. NCBI lineage: Eukaryota > Metazoa > Arthropoda > Arachnida > Scorpiones > Buthidae > Androctonus > Androctonus mauritanicus. The sequence continues at coordinate 19,650 of WUQG02055291.1, read as the reverse complement.
GTTAAAATCAAACAATTTCTGCTTATCTTCGCCATCATTTAAAGAGCGAATTAAAAACAACATAGTTCACTCTGCCTTCCCAATTACCTCTTTCTAATGGGTACCGAAGGAAGAGTGATTGAAGAGTCGTAATAACGTCGGTGGTCGGTCACGTGGGAGGAAGTAGTGAGGTGGTGAGCTTCTCTATATTACCGCATCGTCCAATGGAGTCTTATTAACACCGAGGCGATGGCAATTTATCACGTGACAAACTCTTAAATCGAGACGGTTGTTCTTTATTGCCGAAACACTTTCTGTTGTTAACGTTAACGCACGACATTCCGCTCTGTCTAGTGCAGCAAAGTATGCGCTAGGTATTTGTTTGTCAGCAGACACGCAGCCAAATGAGCCAATCAATCAGTAGAAGAGTGTAACACCAAGATGCAGATATTTTGGGATTATTAGAAAAATCTGTTTGTTTTAAAATCCTTTTTCGATGCGGCATCTTATTTTATATAAAAGACGTGATTTTTATTCCAAGATTTTTCAGAATATTTTAATTTAGACTTACTCTGATTAAAAATTTTTGAAGTTAAAATCAACATTTAAGATATTTTTATTAATTCTGATTAAAATATAAGTTGTAATATTTTATACTGAAAGATATAATTTATAATTTCTAAAATTAATAATTAAATCCTACTATTATTTTTTCATTAAATTTTAACATAAATTAAAAAAACAAAACAAATTAAATAAGTAACTGTTCTTCATTTGGAACAAAATTTTCTTTCTTTTGTTTTCATTTAAACAAAGGAAAATTTCTTTCCAAATGGAGGAAAATTTTTTCCTTTGTTCAAAAAATTTTTATAAGTTTTCATTAACTTGCAATAATAAAAATTAAAACATTAGTAATAATAATTTGACAAATTATTTTTTATCCGTTTAATATTATCATTAAATGAGATCAAAATAATTGGTTGATAGTTATAATTATCTTAAATGCGAAAGTCTATGCTATTAGAGATTCAAAATTAAAATTCTAATTAAATTTTTTATGACACTAAATAACCTTTAACAATTTTTAATTACAATAAAGTTATATTATGCTATTGGAATATACTGTATGTGTATATTTTTTTTAGTTTATTGCTTTTTCTAGTGATGTTTACCAAGAAGCCAGTTATAAATCAGTACAGTACTTCATGCGACAGAAGAAACCAGTTGTAAGAAGTCATTCTTTTATTGTTTATTTGCTTGTAAAAAAGAGTTGTTACGTTTAAGTTATTTACAAACAACGATGTTTACAGAAAAGCAACGTAAGCACTAAAACTAAATGTTAAAATCCTTAGGGCTAATAGTACAAAATAGGTCTAACAAGCAAAACTCTTTTTATTGGGACTTAATTGCCAAACAATCCTAAACATTCGAAGAATATGTAATTTCTAGCTATCCGTTTAAACAGACGTATTTGTTGCCTTCAACAAAAGATCAATTTGAAAACTGGACTCCTGTTTTTTATACGGTTTATTGAAAGGCGGTTTGTCTTAAGGCCGCTCATACCAGCTCATGTTTACAGTGAGGATGGACTAAGTTTCTAAATTAAAACAAAAAATCTTTATAAATGAAAATGAAACGATATTATTTATCTATATATGAGTAAATGACATAATTTTTGAGAGTTTTGTTCATTAAAAAATGAAAAAAAGTATTTATATTAGTCTCTTATCATTAAAGAATCTTACAATTCGTTAATAGAAGAATAACTATTTTAGTATAATTAAGCGAAACCTAAATATACACAATACTTTATAATCTATGCTAAATTCAGTTTTTAAGATTCACGAAACAAATATAGCAAGTAACATAAATCTCAAGGGATTCAAATCTATCAACATAAAATCTGTATTTTTTATAGCAAATATAAATTCAAGACTTCTTGGAGGAAATGCCTTATTCCGTATTTCTATCAAATCTGATTTCAAAATTTTTTGTTGAAAATCATTTTTTGTTAATTTTTTATTTGGTTTTGCGATAAATAAATTAAAGTAATTTTTATAGTGCTTAATTAAAGTAAGTTAATGAAATATAATATGATGATCAGATTTTCTTTCGAAATCATATAGTGTTACAATAGTTAATAATCCATGAGGTGCAGAAGAATAATAGATTAAAAACAATTAAAGTATTATACATCATTTTAATAAATGTATCAATTTTTAGCACATTCATAGCTAGCAAATTTCTTTGCTAGTTTAAACAAGCATATTTTTTAATTGTTTTAAATTATAAGCAGGAATAATGATTAAAATTCATTAAATAATAAAGTGAACCATTAGCTTTGATCTTTATCTTGTAGTCTTGTTTTATCTTAATACATCTTATAGATCTTTATTTTAAATTTTATCTTGTAGAATGCAGCTTGTTTGCTCGGTTTAGGAAGTAAGAGATAATCGAATAGTTGATTATCTATTAACAAAATTAACATCTCTGTTCTAATTAATCTGCTAATTCCGTTAATCTTATTCTCCACGTATTGGTAAATCAGTTAAATAAATTAATTATATATAATTACTATAGTTTACAAAATCATCAACTAAGAAATAATTAAAATTTCTGATGGTTAAAATTTATGAAAGAAGTGTATGAAAACAAATTGTGCAACTATTTAGATTCTTGCGACAAAGAGAAAGTGGATCAAATAAATTTTCTTTAATACTCTTTCCATAATCATATCCAGAAACGAACAGCCAACATCCTCGATCAATAACACCTCGTAGACAAATCCGAAAACAGCTTCGATAAGAAAATTGCACTAGACAAGATATTATAATAGAGTAGAAACTATCCAACATGTGGTTCGCTTTTCATTCTTAAACATGCCAAGTGTATTTAATCATCTGGATTCACGTCAGTCTAGTTATTGCTTGGCTTCTGTTCAATCTGTTCTTTTCTCCTCTAGTTACATGTCTTTCAATAGATGGCTGCAGACAGCCTGTCATTTGACCCTGACTGTTATTATCTCTGGTCGCGTTTGCCTTTTTTCTTCTCCATATCTAGTTCCTTTTTTTGACCTCAATATAACCATACTTTTTTCCTTATATTAATCATAGTCAGTAATATGAAGAATCTTCTTTAAAATTAAAAAATGTTCTCGATCTATGTTTTTAAACTTAAACTGAAGTGTTAATAGAAGCAACGTTCAGTTTGTATTTAGAAGTGATTCTGCTCTTTCTCATTTATTTTATCTGAAAGACTAACCATCACTATATAAATCGCTAAAACCGATAAATAGCATCGAATCCTTAACATTTACGATATTAATTTTATCCTTATAAATTTTTATAAATAAATAACGCTATAATAAATAACACTAACATCGATTCCGATTCCGACATCTCATTAGCATTAAAATAATAATAATAATAATAATAATAATAATAAAATCCGTGGCTTAGATTAATTAAGGAATCAGTTAGAAAAATTTTTCGTTAAAAATACTTAATAAACGCGATACAAGATATCCTTCACATCCTGCATGGGATAAGTTTTCGGTAATTTCAAACCCGACCGGATGTTGGAAAGCGTGACTGTAAGAAGAGCGATTTGGATGCGTGACAATGAGGATAAATCTTTCACTTAGCATGCATTATTTTTTAAATGGATAGAAAAAATATCAAAAAAAATTATAACAAAATTCCTTATTAAATTTATTCAATTTTTGCTTTATCATTAAAAGCATAGAAGACCAAACAAATATACATTATATTCTGTTTTATCATCAGAATTGAGATAAAAATGTTTTACTTTGATTTATTCATAATTATCATTGATCTTATTGCATGATGGAAGAAATATAGCTATGCGTTTTTTATAGTTTACACAAATCAGTAGGTCTTCACTTAAAAGAACTATCCAAAGAAATTCTCTAAATATGAAACTCCGTCCAGATTATAATTATCTAATATCTCTAGCGAAAATGAAATCATCTTATCCAATAGTTTTAGTGTTAGTTTTATAAAAAATTTCATCTAATAACTTAAAAAATTAAATTAGAAACATTTACTGTTTATAAAGTATCTAACCATAAATGAAATGAATTATTAAAGAAACAATTTACACTTCTAATGCAGAAACACATTTCTTTTTTTTCAAATTATGGAGGCTTCTGTCAACAAGTCTTAAATAATGACCGGAAAGACAACAGAAAATCGTCCAATGATGATCGAGACCCAGCCTACTAGCATTAGAGAATCTCCTATTGGCTGGCGGTGGTAGCAGTTCGGCCTGTTCGAAGCAGATGTTGTAAAAACAGTAAAAGGAGAGCCGATATTGTTGAGACATTACTGTGGCTAATTGCTGTCACTTGTTGAGGGAATATCCCTCGGTTCTACAATGCAAACAGCTATGTTACCTTTCCATTACGGTTTGACTTGCCCTCAATATAGCGAATCCAATGGAAGCACTAGCATAAGTGCATCATCAACTAACACTTTCTACGATTCGGTTATTGCAGTCAGCATGCAAAATGTCCTTCCCGTACCTTATAACAATATTGGAAAAAATTATAGTTCTCCATTTTACAACGAAAGATCCAGAAAAACTTCCAAAAAAGCACCATTTTCTATAGAAGCTATCTTAGGACTGGACGATAAACATACTCAAGAGAGTGCGAGGATGAAACTGGTCAGAGGATGCGAAAGTAGAAGTTATCAGATTACTTCTCCCTTATCGCCTGATTCTACCGCTAAAGGTGAGAATTTTTGGTATAGTTAAGATAATATTTCTATTTATTATTATTTTCATTAAAATTATTATTTGTTTTTGACATCTTTACTTTTTATAAATTAATTTAATTACCTAATCTCATTTATAATGTTTTAAGATATAGCATACGCTACACATACTTAGCATTATTAATAACATGTGAAATGCCAATCTAAAAATTTTTGTTTTATACTTATTTTATGATTACCTTATTGATTATCTTATAACATTAATATAAAAAAAACTAATATTAATTCTATATATTTATAGCGCACACACTACATAGAATAAGTCTTGCGAAGGTAGCCTAAACGCTTAATTTTAATGATAATTTATGCTATCTGCTGCTTTCAAATACTTAACGCAATGATTTAATCTTATTTTATTAATTCAGGAATAAATTGAACAGTATTTGTATTAGTGATAAATCATTCAATTAGGCCTACAATAATAAGGAGGGAGGGACTTCATCTCTTTAGCTCCAGGCATTTTCATGGTGTGGTTTTGAACTATTATTGCTAACAACCCCCAACATTGAGGCTATTGACAGCGAGAATAGTCATTAGTCTGTTACAAATTTGTTTCGTTTTGGAATTATTTTATGAAAATCTCAGATCTAAAATATATTTAATTATTAAATAATAATATGATCAAGTACATGTAGAATGTTAAATTCTGTAAAAAAAGATTTATAATCTAATTTTTTAAAAAGTTTTGTTGTTATTTAACCCGTCTATCACATATAACCGTTTATGCTTATAGCAAGTTAGTTTTGTTTTTAATTTGATTCATCATCTAAAGGGCATTAAATTATGCAAAGTCTATGTAAACATTGATTTCCAGATCCGAATACTCTTTTGAAATTTGAAATTAGAAATCGTTAAAAATATTAGATCTGTGAATTGGAAAAACAGCATAAGTTATCTAAAAAAATCCACCTGTTTCATTCGTAAAAATGCGCTTAACAGGTAAATTCTGTTCATAAATGTAACAAAGTAACCGTATTAAAATTATAAAGGAAAAAAGGCTAGGAAAAGAAGCAAAAATAGTCTACTATTATTACATGCATAATAAGTAAAACGTGGAAGCAAAGCAATAGTGTGACATTTTCTAACGATGACATGAATGCGAGGAGGGAGGAATCTTTTAAAGCCCTGTTCGACTTGTCAAAACACTTGACTCCAATAAGAGGACTGACAAATTGTCCCGCTTGTTGTCACCGGTTCTTTCCCCTCACATATTAGAGATCTGGTATGTCGTCCCCGGATAATGGGACGAGTTGTATTATTTGAGCTGCTTTGATTAGCCTTGTTGGAGCTTTGACAAGGTCGAAATGAATGTGGTAAATGGAACGTCCACCATTTTGATGCAGCGCATCACCGAATTCCATTCATCACGTGAATCTTTGTTGCAGTCTCGGTGACGTCACCGAAGCGAATTATTTTGCTTTTATCTTTTCTCCTGCTCTTTTTCATTGAACAGGCAAATTTAACTTATTAGTATTTTGTAAAAGGCGCATCTGGATTTAATTATAACTTGTGTTTGAGATATCATACATGCAACAAAATATCTTGAGGTTAAGGAATAAAAAACTTAAAACATTTTAGAAAGTTATATCATTATACGCTATTATTCTACATAAATTTATATAATCTTATTTAAATTGTACTTAAACAAATCTTTTGTTAGTCATTATATTGGCTTAGCTTCAGTTCAAAAAGGTGGCCTTATCATTAATATCGCTTTATGATCTAACGCAACACTGAGATAACAGATTTTTCTACTCAACTAATAAAACAAATAGATCACGCTGTATTTAAAATTAAAAATAAAATTGTAAATTAATTTTTGAGTGGAAATTTTGACATTGGTTTTCTATTGTTTAATAGAAACATCTCTTAAATGCGAAGCTTCGAATGGAAACCGTGAAATTAATGGAAATAGTTCTGCAAAATCGGCAAGTGGAGGAAAAACAAAAAGAGTCAGGACAATTTTTACGCCAGAACAACTAGAACGTTTGGAAAGTGAATTCGAAAGGCAACAATATATGGTCGGGCCGGAACGACTATACCTTGCTTCTTCTTTGAACTTAACTGAGGCTCAGGTTAAAGTTTGGTTCCAAAATCGAAGAATTAAATGGAGGAAGCAACATTTGGAACTTCAACAAGCGAGATTAGCCAATTTACAAAGAGAACGAGATCTCGATTACGAAGACGGAAATGAACTTCCTACTACTTCCAATACTGTTTACGAACCGTAATTTAAGTAAAAATCAGTCAAAACCTTATGTAAATTTTATTTTACTGTTAATGGGTCGAAAAAAAGACATTAGATTGGAAGATATCAACTGAAGTGTTCAAATCCGAACTTATCTAAGCTCCTATTCTCCACTTTCATATTCTCCGTTCATTCCTAACATCTAATCATTTATTTATTAGTTCATTCTCAACATCCGAATCATTATTCTCGAATTTCGAGTATCATTTTACACGTTTCTGGGACAAATTTAACAAGAGAATTACAAAATACGATTTTTCAAGAAAAGTTTAAAATAATAGAAACCATTGAAGAATATTCAGAAAAAACCAACATATTAAACTTTTCCAAAATTTTGAATCTAATTTATTGAAAATATGTGAATATCGAGATTTAGAAAGAGTTTGGTACTTTTTGAAGAAATTTTAAGCTGTCATTTCTTCAATGTTCATCGGCATCTGACTTTTTACATATTCTCTTGGAAAATTCATAAATGAATGTAAGTACTGTATTTCGGAACCCATATTTTATTTTTACAACAAAAATATTATAATTTAATTTTTAATTTTAAGAACAGAATTGTATTTTTATCTGATTATTTTTGATGTATTAGGTTAATTCAACTTCATTATTATGTAAGCCGAACTTTCATATACAGTTATATATATTTATTGACCATACACATTTAAAGTTTATAGAATTATTAAAATTTGTATATATTAAAAAATTATTGTAAATATTTAAATATATATATATATATTCTATATATTATAATTTTTGCCATTTTTTTCTGAACTAGTCTTAACAAATGCAGAGATTGTGTGAAAATTTACAGCTGTATATTTTTAATTATAAATTTTTAAATATTCATAAAAAGTTATTCATTTTATTAATTTTAATTTAAATATTAAGAACCAAAAAAAGTATGTATAAATATTTGTATTTATAAAATTGTTTAAAAGTTGCATGCTTAATGTGGAAAAATACAAATGTGTGAATCTGTGGTGCACATGATCCCTTAAATATTTTTTTCTGTATATAAACTTTCTTAAAAGATTCTGACTGGAATAAATACAACAAAGATAGAATTTTTATGATAATGTGATTTAAAAAATTTATGCATTTTATTGTTTTAAAAGAAAGCTTTTGATTGTAATAGTTTATATCTGCATAATTTACACATTAAGAAAAGTAATATATTGCTCAAAATAATAATAATTCTTAAGAGATAATTGAGTTTTTACAGAAAAATTTATCTTCATTATCTAACACAAATATATTTTTAAGGCGTGAAATAAATGTTGTATTGAACATAACATTAAATATAAGAAAGTATGTTGTCTAGAAAAATAAAATTTAAATTAAATTATAATAAACAGTTAAATTTACTTTTAGATTTATATAAATACAATAAACCAGAACAAACAATACTTGAATAAAATATATCATCACTACAGATTATTTGCATTTAAAATATGCAGAGACATTTTTTGATAAAATATATGGAAATCAAAACTCCAAAAATAATTGTGCACCACCGATATAATAAATTAATGTAAAACAATCAAAAATTTATTTTGAATCTGATTGACATAAAGTTTAATGTATGTAAAACTTAATAAACGTGTTCTATACGTGTATTTTTAACATCATTTTTTACTTGGTTTCATTAAAGAAATAATAAACATAAATAAACAAGTGAAAAAAAACAAAATTTTAATATCTCGTCCCCTTTAAATGCGGATGATATATAGGATAATACCTCTTACGTTTTGTACACAAAGACTTCAAATAGAAGACATTTTAAGTCCTGTGTGGAATTTTCTAATTAATTTTTCTGCCTGGAGTGAAATTTTTTCTTTATCTCCACCGAAACAAAAAGTATATCTCTATTGGTATTTTCAACCCAAAAAAGGAGAGAGATATTATTATTAATCGTCCTGTTTTGAGTGGCAGCTTGAAAAATTCTTTTGTAGCCAAAATTTTCTAATTAGAGGTGTCTAAAATATGTGAAAGATTGATAATCTTTTTTTAAGAAATAAAAGTAGTATTATCGATCAGGAGACTGCATCATTCATAGCTTATTCAAATGGCTGTTTTGAGACTTTTTTGTACAAGTGGGAGAGCTATTATCTCGATTTATGGGCTATTGCTTATCAGTTTAGACTTCGGTCTCCAAAACAATTAAGAGAATTACCCATCAAATTAAGCAGTACTAGTCTCAAATGGGGTTTAATATTATAGTTACAATTAATACATGTTTTTCTTAATCGATGCCTTTGATTATCGTTTAATCGTAGTTAAGAAATATATCAATCGAAATTATTGTTATTAACTCATATAATATTTTTTAAACAATATAATCGCTTGAAAATAATTCATCTTTTAATCTTTATAAGAGTATTATATTACCGATATCATAGGCCTATGAAAAATTGCTTTATTATCTTATCAAAATCTAAATATGATCAATTTAGATTTTGTTTATTAAAAATTTTATCTCTAATAAATGAATATAAAGATTTATTCTGTTTTTCGTAGATATACAAGTTTAGAATTTAGTTTAATAAGGCCTGCAATCTACATTTCTAGTTGCATTAATCATCGATAGTAATATGATAAATGATTAAAGCCCGGCTTCTCCAAAATGGCGGATAAACTATTGATCAGTTGTTAAGAACACAGTAGATTAGTATAATTGAGGTTATTACTAAAGATAAATCGGATTTCGTGTTCATCGTTACGTAAGAGTTTGTCAACTGAAAACACTCCAATTATTTGCCACGATAATTAAATTCTAAAGAGATGACCTCGACCAATCGGATGGCGGAAGACATAATGAACAGATTATCTCTCTAACTGGATATTATATTGACTTCTGTACCTCTTATTATTAAATTAATTAGAAATATTTTACTTTAAATTTTACGAATTCTTCCGAGAGTGTTTTAATTGATCTCGGTTCGGTGAAATCAAAGAATAAAATGTATGGTCGTCATAGTAGGCATTATCCAAACTAAAACGATTTACGGGATGGGTTAAATTTTAAATTCAAAATAATTTGTAAAATTTTATATTAATTAATGCATTTTTAAAAATTTAATTATATAAACTATTGAAATAAAAAAAATTCTTTAAAAGAAATGACGACGTAGTCAAATATGTTTCAAAAAAATGAATTTTATTGTCTGTCGTCTACTTCTAGAAAATTATAGTACCATATATCGATAATAGTTTTTAATGAATCTAAATTATTAAAAATTATACGTAAAAACTAAATAAATTTGTTAATTTATTAAACAACTACAACTTATTAACTGCATTAACAGAAATTGATATCTAGTAATTTATTATTTTATAATATTTCGGATTAATTTAAATATTCGTTTTATCAATAAAAGTTTTCAGTTAACAATTTTTTTTTTAAATTTGATTGTGTTAAAATTTATTCGCGTTGTTGTAACGTCGATATAAAAATAATATCAGATCTTAAATTAATTTAATCCAGAATTTTATTACAAATAGTTTATGTTAATTTTTTAATTTTATTTTAATAAATTAGAAAATTGTTTTAATCTTTATTAAAATTACTTCGTGCCATTTATCTTCTCACTATTTATTAAATAAAAACTTCGATTTTTTAAGGAAGAGACTATTGAAAAGCTAAACTAACAAAATCATGTCTGCCACTTTAGTCAATCGGTTAAAAGATAATACTAAATTTTTTTCTATTTTTGTGTAATTTTTTTATGTAACCTATTATTCTAAAATGAAATATTTTAAGTTATAATTTGTAAACCGATCGTGTAATAAATAATAATCACTGCTTTTTTAATAAAAATTATTGCGAATGCAACCACAACAATAAAAGAAATATATATATATATAGTACATACAGTAGGGTTATAATTGTAAGATCTATAAAAACCAAAATAAAATTTTCTTTTGATATATGAGCATATTTTATTCATAGTTCATAGTTGTAAAATCGGAAAAACAACGAAAGAATGTAAGATGATAAAATTGTTTTTCCTATCTCTCATCCTTCATTTTAAGGAACTAAAATTTTAGGCAAAAGTTTAAAGAATGTTATTATGTTCTAGAATAATACCAGAAATGTGATAGAGGTAAAATTTTGCACATTTTTTTAAATATGTAATATTTTTGCTAGTCTACACTGTCTTGAGAGATTCATCACTAGTCTACTTTTGCCTAAGACATTGGAAAAGTGTTTTATCATATAGATGAATTTTAAATGTTAATCACATTTATAAAATTAACAACAAAAGAAAGAAAAAACTGATAGCAATACTTTTAAAAGTCTAAGAAGTCTTCAAAAGATTAATATATTGGTTTATATAAAAAAAATAGGGGAAATAATAATATAAAATAAAAATTGGGTTTGTGAGCCAATCGAAATTGTTGTCTCCTGTAGCAATTTTCTTCAATCGATTCATAAAAAAAAACTCAGCTTGCTTCGGAAAAGAGGAAAAAAGGAAGAGAAAAAAGAAAGCCTTTAAGCGTATAGGAGAAATATGATATTGTGGAAAACCAACCGAAAACATTACACCGCAGAAAACAGAAGTATAGAAATAGGGGGGTGAAATCAAAGAAATCTACTACCTCCTTTTGTTGGAAATGGAATTTGTTCGGACAATATTGGCAACGTAAGAAGAAGAAAGATCGTTCTTTCCGATGGCATCAATCTCAATAGAAGTAAACAAGTCAATGTATTAGTATATAGAAGAACGAATGGGGAACATTAAATCCATGCCACCGCCCACGGGCTTGTGTATCGGATCAATACCCAACTGCCTGCAAGCCACAAACATCTACAACCCGATTCTTAGCATCCTATAATACTCTGTTAACAACTAGCATCTAAATCCGTTTGCAACAACAGACGTTGCAGCCAACAATTTAATTTGTCCCCTTTTCGTATTCAGGAGAGCGTATAAAATAACGTTATAATTGAGATCAACTGTGTCTAGAGATCAGTTGCCTTAATCCCCCTTCCCCCTTAAACCTTATTAACTTTTGATACAGCCTGTTTCCGTCTGATTGCCTCGCTCGCTGTTCCTTTATTAGCCCCGACCGAGCAGTAAACTTCTGCCCGAAGAAGTTTTCACAACAAGCTCTATCTTAGCAAAGGTATTGCAAGAATGTAATTAGTGTTGGATGGATGAGGGAATGGATGTGGCGGGGGATGTTTTGCACGGGCTGCTTCCTGATTGCTAGCGAGTCACACGAACCCGCTAGACTGAGGCATGCAATAAGATTCAAAAGTCGTACGGAATTCAGTATTCTCCTTTCCTTTTATTGAATACTTTAAAACGTTGCCGTTTAAAGGTATCTCTTCCAATAGTGAGTTTCTCAAAACTAAATGGCATTTGGATCGTTTTCTCAGACATAAAGCCTTTGCCAATCAACCGTTTGCTGTCATGATCACGCTCTTGTGTTTATTGTTAAGTAATTTAAGCTACACTAATTGATACAATCAATTTGTCACATATCACAGCACACTAGAAAAATAACCATTATTTCTGAATGTTAGTTTTTGTTTAATATAAACAAAAATTTTAATATTTTAAAAATTAATTTTTCATATGACGTATTTTCGATATTATTTGGAAATTTATTAATTTATTCAGCTAACATAATATAAATTATAAAACAGATATTTGTTTTTAATTCCAATGTAATCTATAATAAATGATCGAAATATTATTGATTATTAATAATAACATTCTACAAAATCAAACTTAAATATCTTCGTATATAATCATCTTTTGAACTTAAAATATATCATAATTATAGGATCGCACACGAAATAAATCCTATGTAATTATATACTGTTATATTTATTAATTAAATTTCTAAATTATAACTTTATTTCAATAATATATATACTACATATTTATATCAAAAAGACATAGATTTTATAATAATAAAGCAAACGTTATAATCTTCATAATGGCATAGCTATAACAGAATAGGAAGTAACAGAATACATTTATTTAGGCCCTATATCAAACGAAACTACCGAAACTACATTTTATTTCTGAGCGCTATATTTATATCGCTTTGAAGTTACATATCAATATTTATAAATGTAATCGAGTAAAGAGTTAGACTTTGTTTAATTCAACTTAACATAACAAAAAAAGAATGAATATGATATGTACGCTGATATACTGTTAATGAATATGATAAGTTACGCTGTAATACTGTTGTGTACTATAATGTTAAGTTTTACGTTCTCTTCAAAACGTTTACGAAAGTTAATAAATTTATAATATATACTTTAAATAGTAAACCATAAAGTACAAAATTAACCTTCTGTAATTATTAATTCTTAAATATCTGCTATTTTAATTTCAGTAGGTCCGTCATCAATCATGTTCTCTTGATTGTTAACGACTTCCCACGTGCTGTGAGGGGCTAATGTTTTTATTGTAGTCTAGTTTTACAGTCCTCATGAGATGTTTTCACCTCATACTATAAAGTCATAAATGATGGTGTTGTTAGACAGTTACCTTCACCTATTATTTGTGACAAAGAAAGGACAACTTGCCACCTAGGAAGTATTAATTCATTGTTAAGAAAAAAAACTTTTGCTAATCTGTTACAGGAAAATCACGGACAAAAGACTTTATCGATATTATTGGACTGTAGAAAGCAATAGCAAATCTAACATTCCATAGCCAAGATTTGAACGATCTTCTGTCGAAGGTTCATAAGATAAAAGATGACATGAAACAATCTTTAATAGATGAGCTTTTATGAAAGATATATACTTTATTTAAATTTTTAATTGCTTAAAATCCTTATAAATTTATTATACATAATTATTAATTATGAATAAAGAATAATTAATAATTATGTATAAAGTGTAATTTCTATACAGTCTGCGCATTAGATTTAAAATATAATTATTAAATATACACAGTATTATATAGAAACTTTTCTAAATTAAAAAATAATAAGATAATAATATATACAACAAATAAAAGATCAATAAAAAGTAATTCATATTTTATTTGTTTTCTTATTCAAATGAAATATACAATAATCAATTCTTTAATTTCTGTTTTAAAAACATGAATGTAATGCAACCCAAGTTTATAATAAATGATAGCAAGATTTTACAGATGGTACTGTATTTTATAAATGCAAAATTATACAATACAAGAAGGCCTATTTATGCTTTTCTAGTTTAACATTATACTGACATTCATTCAATATTTTTTTCCATTAGATCATTTAGGATTTATGTGCATTTTTTTATATCGGATGATTAATACGATATTTTGGTTTGTCATTTAATTTATATTTCCAATTTTATCAATAAAAATTAATTTACATTAAGTAAATTAATTTTTATTGATAAAATTGGAAATTAAAATTTTCATTAATAGAATTTTAGATAAAATTCTGTCAGTCTATAAAACTAATTCAAAAATAGAACTATATTATTTTATTTTTATAGATTTATTGAATTCGCATAAATAAAATATAAAGAAAAGACGGTTAGCTTTAGATAGTATAGTGAATCTGTTTATAGTTAAAAACTATATAATTCATGATTATGAAAACAAATGATCAATATTCAATATAACGATTATAAATATTTTGTAACTAAATTTATTATTTTCCGAATCAATGAAGATATAGTTTTAAATAGAATTAAAAATAGTTTTTTAATACGATTATTAAAAATTTTATAAAATTAGCATTTTATAAACATTAACTTAAACTGAAAAATCTAATAGTTAAGAAAGAACCAGTACTTAAAACTTTTTGTATTCCACTAAAAAGCAATTCTGATGAAAGTTGACATCAACAGTTTATATACTATATGCTATAGCTGTAGATTAATGAATGTTGGTGGATATTCAACTAAAAATCTTTAAAGTTAAGACCACATCTAAATGTCCTCATTCAAAATTAACTATTCATAAAAAAGTTAATTAGAAAAACTAAATGATAACAGTGGCTTAGCCATAAATTTAGCAAGAAGGATGCAATTAAAAAGAATTAAGAAATATGGAATGTCATTTGAATAAAACTGCAATTAAAAAAAACAAAATTATGCATTATATATTTTATTGAATATGAATGGTTTATACTAATCGAATTTGTTATATAAATAATAGATAATGGATATTAGTAGCAGAGGGTGCAATTTCTCTCTTGCACTCCCCTTGGCTGCGCCACTGAATGTTAATTATAATGGCTTTTTATAAGTATAGTAATCACAAATTTTACATATTTATTTTTCATATAATCTCAGTTTTTAGGATATATAGCCTATATTCGTTATGTAATTGTTTAAAATTCCATGATTTACAAATGTGAATAAATCTAACATTCTATTAATACTTTAGTTTATTTCTTACGGAGAAATTTTATTAATACGAATGAAAGAATTTTATTTGTTTAATATTAATATAGTTATGAAATAACTGATATTAGCAATGATTCTAAAAATACTCATAAAAATGATGCAATCATGATAGACCTTATGATTGGGAAGCATCAATAGTCTGTATTCAAACTTTATTTTTTCTAATAGACTACTATTCCAATTCTAATGAATTAATATTATTTTCCAAAACAATATATTAATAATTTATAAAAAAAAAATACTAAAACTTATATCACTAATTGTTCTATTGCAAGGAAATTTTAAAAATATATTAAATAGAAAATTTTCATAATTTTACATAATAATATAAATAAAATATAATCTATAAAATATTATTCAAATATAATTACAGTACATTAAGCACTCTTAACTTTATATAGACCCTTATTTATTAGTGTTTAATCTTACTTAAATAGCAGTAATTAATCAATTCAAATATTTATATTTAATAAATTTGTTATTGTTATTTAAACCGTTTTAATTTGTAAAATTAATGATTAAACTATATATACTATTTTCCGAATTGGAAGAAAGATAAATAGAAATTTAATATTCTATTCATGAATTATGTTAGTGAACACAAGACATTTAGAATCCATCTCTAAAAAACGAATTAATATAATTGGTAATATAATATATATTGATAATGAAGTTTAAATAAAATTTTTAAATGAAAAGATAAAAATGATAAGCATTTATTTTTATTTTTAGATGAAATTTTAATGAATGAAATTCAACATATGTTGAAATATATGTTTTGTGTTTTTAAATTATGATTTTATTTTTATTAATATAGCCTACAATAATTTCATAAAACTCATCATAAGTTTTTATTTACTCAAATTTCATAACAGTTCAGTTTTTATATACTCAAATTTTATAACACATTCAGTTTTTATATAGGCCTACTCAAATTTCATAACACATCATCAGTTTTTATTCGGTTTTTTCTCGTTTTTGTAAAACGAGAAAAAACCGAAAACACAACTAGACTCTTGATAAGTTATTTTTAAATGACTGATTATTTTAAAATTTTCCTGAGATTATATTTTAACTAATATGCCTAATAAGAGATGTTTCATTTAAAAATTATTATTAATTTGATAAATTAAGATTTAAATTATAATAAATCAAAATTGGATTATTTTCTAAAATACAGAAAATAAAAATGGATTATATACAGTAAACATATTTTTTTATTTTAATTCTTTATATTTCGTGACTAATAAAGTTAAAAAAAAAAGGAAACGTCACGTAATTATCAAGACATATAAGTTTGAGGTTATTTTATAAAAATTGTTTTCTGATGAAAATTAATCATATTGAATAATTATTACTGTATTTACTTATACTTACTAAAAAATAACATAATAAAAACGAATCTAAAGACAAGCAAAAGGGAGTAGTAGTGAAACTGTACGAACTTCTGGGAGAAATTTCCGGAGATTACCTGGTAAACAGTTGAAAGAAAAAGTGCATTAAAATATTTTTTTTAGAATATATTCAATAAATATGAATCCTGTACCATCGAAACGTAATGTATCTAATCAAAGAAATGAGCATTCTTCTTATAATGCTAGAAGTTAATAAGCTTTTATGAAAGAAGTTAAGCTCATTATTTTGCATACATAATTTTTCTTTTATCAATTATATTGCTTTATCAGTATTATAAGGTCAAAAATTTTAGTTTGGCATTTAAGAGATGCTAGAATTAAAATAAGATAATATCAGAATCACGGATGCATAAGAACGTATTGAGAAAATTTATTACTATTTATTCTTATATAATTATCATCTTATTATTTCTCGTAAGACTTACTGCTTTTATATAATTTTTTTATAATAATAATTTTGAAATTCATTTTTAAACAGATTAAAATACTATGTAGAACAAACCTGAAATCTTTGAAAGTTTAAAGCTGTTTATTTATTGTAAATTTTTTGATACATCTAAACAGCTTTTGATTATCATAATATGGATTTAAACCTACTATAAAACAATAATTTTTTTATAGTAGGTTTAAATCCATGTTATGATAATGCATATATCATTTATTTTTAAAATTGTTTACAAAATAATAACAAATTTTCGTTCCCGAGTTAATTAGGTATACACAGTCTAATATTCATGCATAAAAATAAAAAAAAAATTATTTTTCCCTGTATAAATTGTACAGTGGTTATTAATTAAGGAAGCATTATTCGAATAGTATTAATTTTAAAGAAATATAAATTTTTATGCTTAAACGAAGTAGTTATCATAAAAGTAATCTCATGAAAAATTCATGTATTGTACTATCTTAATTGAGCAACGTTATTTCATATGCAATTTATGTTAAAACAGAAAAAAAAAGAAATAATCTAATAAATAATATTTTAAATCAACTACTTCGTAAAACGAGTTGTTTGTACGGTCTTCTTATTTTTATTTATACTTCTCTTTATTCATAGACGCAGCTTTATAGTATATAATATGTTATTATATTCAATCTATCTCGACATATTAGGATTATTACTTCACACTCTTATTTTAACAATGCATTAGAGTAATTTTGAATTTTTAATTTATTCCTAGATTTTTTCAATTTATAAAAATGCAATGAAGTGCATTTTCTACTTTTTGAAATAAATACCATTCTTATTATACAGTTGAATTCATCATTAATTTCATGAATAACAAGCAACATATTAGAGTCGAATAGATTAACAATGTTTTTCTAAAATTCCATTATAATATTTATTTTTCAAATCGTGCATTTTATAAACAACATAATGATGTTATATTTATTGTAAAAGAATCAATATAAAACAATAATTATCTCTGTAAAAGATTTCCGTGGAAACATTGCTATCCAAATTATTATATAAAAAATATTTATCTTAACACTGAAACTATCAATAAATTAATTGTTATCCGGTAAAATTAATCAGAGACGAAAATTTTAAACATATTGTATTTTCATTTATTACTACATCTAAATTTTATTTCGTTTATAATTTGAATGCGAAAAAAATATATATTTATTAACTTATCATGAATGTTATGCTTCTTAATAACTTCCTTAATTGGAAAATTAATATTTTGATAAATCTAAACCTGACTTTTTTATATAATTTATTAATATTTAAATTGCAATAAGTCAATCTACTAGTAAAATAAGTAAATTATTTGTAAAGCAACTTAACAAAATTTATCAAAAAAAAAAAAAAAAAAAAGAGAGATCGAAATAGAATTCCTTCTTACAAATAGGTCTAAAGTTAGATAATGATCAGCAATATTTACATTGCATGTCTAAAAACTTGATCCTCCGAGTAAAACCAAACGAATAGATTTTATATTGTTCAACGATATAGTTGTTGGTAATTTGTTAAATTTTCAGGGGGAATTATCTATTTTATAGTATTCCAATTATCAATACTACTATGATGCTAAAATACTACTGTATGATGTTAAAATACAAATTGATTAGTTTGCTTGAGGACAATTTTAAGTCGTTTGCTAAGTTTTTATAAAATTACTAAAGTTGAGGTTATTCTTTATTTATTTTAAAAGTTTTCAATACTATTTTGAAATATTTGAATCAAAAATTAAATCAATTATAAATAGCGGCAAATATTTAATGATAAATGTAACTTTCTCTATTTCGTTTTAATTTTTAAATAATAATAATAATAATTATATAATATTAAGTTAGACTATTCATGATAGTGTTGCTTTAAATTCTTTTTATAACGATATTTCTTATTATTAGGTCTATTAATATTGCCAATTATTTTGATAGAGAATTTGAAATAGGGTAAATTTTGCGGAGTCAATCCAGACAAATTATAGCAAATGTAATAACATTTTTAAGAGAAGAAAAACAAAACAAAAATCCAAAATTATAATTTTGTTAAATCATTAAATCATGCTGCAGAAGCTTGTGGAACTATCAATTTATACCGTAAAAAAATTTAAAAAATTTAATCTCCGGAAGATGATTTCAGTACTCTTAAAAAAGAAAACTTCCAAAATGCCATTTTGATGATTTTGATAACTGTTTTATTCATAGACATATCTTAATTTTTACATAGAGAAATAAATGATAATATTATCAAGTTTACTAAAGAAGCTTAAAGAAGATATTTTGATGGAGAATGGAGCATACTTTTTTTTTATATATAAAAAGTTTTTTATTGAGACCTTTATACATATTTACATTAAGTTAAGCAGTTCAGAT